>JAOTQG010109274.1:0-12163 GCA_025631175.1 Iris virginica
CATGTCCCCTTGGGGCAAAAAAAAAAAAAAAAAAAAAAGTATAACATATTGTTTTAAAATTTAAAAAAAAATGGTGATACTGACATCTCTATCCAAGAAAAAGTGAAGATGTAATACAAGGGTTCTAACTATACAATATAATTAATTATCTAAAGCTTGCATAGCAATTAATTATTATTCGGCCACATATATAAATTATCACTTATATTCAATACAGAATACAACATCACTTTCTTCAATACTCTTTCAAGAAAAATTGAACAAAATTTGAAATGGCAAGACTTTAACCGTAGCTGTATTTTGTTCCATGAAAATGAACAAATATTCCATTTCCCTCTTTATATTCCTCTATTGTAGTAACATTTTATTTCATAAAATAAAAATGATTCATAAGATGTCTTTACAAGGCCAACTTCACTATATCGTTCTTTCCATTTTGAGAATCAAATTGACATCGATCATTTCACTTAAATATTATTCTATCAAAGCATGAGGACGCGGCACAAACATATATATATATATATATATATGGGCTTATTCCGCTACAAACCACTTTTTCGTACAAATCGTACGAACCAGTTGTATCTTAATATATTTTTGTTGTATATTAGTTATATGTCTGTATTTTGCAAAATAATGATCCAAAACAAGAATATTTTTAAGAAAATCAACTCAGATACAATAAAAAATATACTAAGATACAACATATTCGTAAATATATAACAAACTAACTAAGATGCGAAGACACAACAAAAATGTAATAAAATACAACGAGGTCTTACTAAGATACAACAATAAAAATTAAGATACAACAAAATTAATGAAAATACAACAAAAAAGTACTAAGATACAACGGTTCGCACGTTTGTACGATATTTGTGATTTATACATGATCACTTTCTCTTATATTTTGTGTGTGATTCTAAATTTTGAATTCCCCTTGTAGAAAAATTATCAACTTACTATTGCAAGCTCAATTCCTTTAAAGAATCTTATTCAAACCAACTTTTCTTTGATCATATATGCAAATCCGTTATTCAAATAATAGTCCTTGAGCGTTTTTTTTTAATGATAAATACCCTTGTAAAACTTACAGAAAAATTGTAAATACTGCATAAATAAAATTTGTTTAATATTGGTGTCAAATATTATATGATGAACTCATAAATAGGGTGCGCATATAAGACGAGTAAAATAACAATTCAATGGTTAAATGTTGCATTTCCAAGTTATTGTATATTATCTTTCTTCTTCTAATTCTTCTTCATTTTCGTCAAAGGTCCAGTTGATAGAGTGCAATTTTTTATTTATTTAAACATATAATTATAGCAAGCGATAAACCCAATAAAACACTATAGACACTAGGCCAAATCACAAAACATGTGAAGTTTTTTTGCGATGAAAAATGCACATTTTCGAGAATCTTTTAGTGTATATCAAGAGTCTTACCATCGAGGATCTTTATTGTATATCAAGAGTCTTTATTATGGGTGGCTAACTATTTTAGGCCTAAAATTTAAGTCATTATATCCTCTATATATACGATTTTTTTCTTTAATCATTCTTCTCTTTCTTCACTCGAAAAGGTCTTTTTCCCCCTTCCCCTTCTTCTCAATCAAACCATTTTCATGCTTGTATGAAACATGTTTAGAGGAGCACTCTAGCTAATCAAACCCATGGGTTTATATGTTCTTGTACACATCAAGAGCTAGTTCTTTTTTTTTAATACTCTTATCCTATATGTTTCATGCAATCTGTTGGTTGAACTCATGTTTTTCCCTTTAGAATGTGTGAAAATAGATATGCCAATATTTCATTAGAGTGTGGTTAGATTATGCATGCGTTGGGTACATACACACACGGATACGTTTGCACACACACTTACTGCAATTATAGTTGATTGATGTTGACCTTTTGTTTTCTCATGAAGTGATGATTAGGTTTTGTTCGTTTCATCTTTGAGTTCATGTTCATACTCTTTTGTTTTCTTTTTTTTCAAGCATCAATTTTTTTTTTTTGGAGTGAATGTGTTGATGGTCAACATTATCAAAGCTAACAAAAGAGCATTAGTAGCATCATTTGAAACATTTTGCTTCTTGTAATTAATTCTATTGTGTGTATGTTAGTTTCAAAAAGAAGTCTATGATGTTTTATGTGTATTCTATTATTTTAGTTTCTCACATTTTACAAGTATTCTATTTTAAGATCTTCATCGGAAACAATCTTAGAAAGATAATGACCTTGATTTTAAGATCAAAAACTTTGAATTGGGTAGTATTCCTCTTCCCCAAAATAATGGATTCCTTTCGTTCCTATTTATTTCCCTTAATCAAGAGGTGCATTTCCATTTTAGGGAGGTTTTTTTCTAAGCATAATGTCTTTCATACCCTATTAGTTTGTGGCTGATATTTATTGAATGGAATCCTCTCTACTAAAAGACTCCCATGCGTGGTGTTCCCCTTAGATGGTCCGGCCACCGGTTGCTAGTCATATTTCATGGACAAATTATCTAGTGGAGCATAGTTATTTATGGGACTAAAAGTGTTTCACTTATTTTGTGATCGATGGATTCAAATCTTTATTCTTATGCACATTTCTTACGCATCATGGTTAAGCTTCTATTCAAATTACGTGAGAAAAAACAAATCATTCACTAAAATCATATTGTTATCTGGGCTTTCCCCTTTAAAATTAGCATGTGTTAATATTGGAGTGATCAAATCGTGTATATATAATGAGAGTAATGTTTGTATGAGCTAAACTTGTTTTGAGATTTCTTATTAACATAAGAACGATGATTGTTTACATATTTCCATTATATTTTCACTAGCTAGTCTTGTTACGTTGCAGTTAATTTTATGCGGGCTTATTTGACACTTCTTCTATTTATGAACAGGTATAGTCAATTCAGTCTACAATTAACACAATGGAAATTGATCCATTGAAAAGGGTCGCGGATAATTCAAGCTTAGATCTTGATCTTACGTTGAGGTTGGAACCACCATCCAATAGAGAGGTAATTCATGAACCCATGATAGAGTGGTCATATAAGATGAGCAAAATAACAATCCAATAGTTAAAGATTGCATTTCAAGTTGTCTATTGTCTAGTAATATAATCCAACCATGCATTTCATGCTTGTACAAACACATGAAACATGGCTAGAGGAGCACTCTAGCTAATGAATTTATGGCTTTATAAGTTCTTACATACATCAAGATCTAGTTCCTTATAAATTTTTAATATTCTTATCATATATATATTACATGCTTGAATAGTTTGTTGGTTGAACTAATGTTTTTCCCTTTAGAATGTGTACAATTGATATAACAATATTTCATTTGAGTGTGGTAGATTATGCATAAGCGGATACACACACATATACATACGTGTGTGCACATGCACTTACAACAATTATAGTCGGTTGATGTTGAGTTTTTTTTTCTCATGAAGTGGTGATTAGATTGATGTTTGTTTTCATCTTTGAGTTCATGTTTGTATTTATTTATTTATTTAATTATTTCAAACATTTTTGTTCTTTTTCTAAGTGAATGCTTTGATGGTCAAGATAATCAAAGCTAACAAAAAGCATTAGTAGCATCATTTGAAACATTTTCTTTATTGAAAATTCTCTTGTGTGTATGTTAGTTTTTTTTAAAAAAAAGTCTATATATGTTTTATGTGTATTCTATTATTTTAGTTTCGAACGAAATTATATTTTATAAGTTTTCTATTTTAAGATCTTTCATCGCTTACGATTTTAGAAAGATAATGACCTTGATTTTAAGATTAAAAACTTTGAATTGGGTAGTATAAAAACTTCCTCTTTCCCAAAATAATGGATTCCTTTCATTTTTATTTATTGTCCTAAATCAAGAGGTGCAACTCCATTTCAGGGAGGTTTTTTTCTAAGCATAATGTCTTTCATACCCTATTAGTTTGTGGATGATATCAGATTTGGCTTCTCTCTATTACACTTTTCTTCAATTTCACTCAATGCACATTTGGATGAAGGACGTGTGTAATCAATGGACCTAATTACACAAAAAAATCAACTAAGGTTAATGTGTTGATTAAATATATTTTTCAAAATCTTATATTCGTTAACGTAATTATTTGGTGTAATTAGGGCCATTGATCACACATGTCCTCCATCCAAAATGTGCATGAGTGAAATTGGAGAAAAGTGTAGTGAAAAGGAGCCGGATCCATATTTATTGAATGAAATCCTCTCTACTAATAGACTCCCATGGTGTTCCCCTTAGATGGTCGACCGGTTGCTAGTCCTATTTCATGGACAAATATCTAGTGAAATATTGGTGGAATTATGGGACTAAAAGTGTTCAACTTATTTTGGGATCGATGGATTCAAACGTTTATACTCTTATGCACATTTTTCACGCATCATGGTTAAGCTTCTATTCAAATTGCGTGAGAAAAATAAAAAATCACTCACTAAAATCATATTGTTATCCGGGTTTTCCCCTTTAAAGTTAGCATGTGTTAATATTGGAGTGATCAAATGGTGTATATATAATGAGAGTTATATTTGTATGAGCTAAACTTGTTTTGAGATTTCTTATTAACATAAGGACAATGATTGTTTATATATTTCCATTTTATTTTCACTAGTCTTGTTGCAGTTAAGTTTACGCAGGCTTATTTGGTTCTTCTTCTTCTATTTATGAACAGAAAGAGTCAATTCATTCCACAATGGAAATTGACCCCTCAAAAATGCCCACGGATAATTCAAGCTTAGATCTTGATCTTACGTTGAGGTTGGAATCACCATCCAACAACGAGGTAATTCATGAGCCCATAAATAGAGTGGTCATATAATATGAGTAAAATAATAATCCAATAGTTAAAGATAGCATTTGAAGTTGTCTATTATCTAGTACTCCCTCCGTCTCTTTTATTTTGGTCAGGGGACAAAATAACGTAGTTTAATAATTTTCAATAAATGCATTAATTAAATTTGGTGCATAATATTTTGCTTTTTCATTATTGCCGCCCCTCTTTGCAATAATACTCCAAAGAAGTTGAAAGGTTAACAACTCTTCAATATATGAGTAAAAGAAGAAAACGAGCATTTAATGCTCCTAAAAATATGAAGTGGCCAAAATAATTGAGAGAACCACATATAAAAAGTTGGCCAAGAAAAATGAGATGGAGGGAGTAATATAATCCATCTACTGAGCTTAGTTTTCTTTTCATTTTCATTGATAGAGCGCAAAATGTTGCTCATCATTCATTTCCGTTTAAGTGTATTACACTTGTGTTTCTTCAATCGATAAGGCCTTGTTTCCCCTTCCCCTTCTTCTCAATTTAACCATTTTCATGCTTGTACAAACACATGAAACATGGCTAGAGGAGCACTCTAGCTAATGAATTCATGGCTTTATAAGTTCTTACATACATCAAGAGCTAGTTCCTTTTTAATATTCTTATCATATATATTACATTTCTGAATATTTTGTTCATTGAACTTCCCTTTAGAATGTGTACAATTGATATAACAATATTTCATTTGAGTGTGGTTAGATTATGCATAAGTGAATACAACTACACATATATACATACGTGTCCACACGCACTTACAACAATTATAGTCGATTGATGTTGACTTTTTGTTTTCTCTTGAAGTACTAGTGATTATGTTGATGTTTGTTTTCATCTTTGAGTTCATGTTTGTATTTATTTTATTAAATTTTTATTCTTTTTCAAAGTGATTGCTTTGATGGTCAACATAATCAAAGCTAACAAATTTTTATTAAAATATATTGCATATACACTGAGTCTCCTTATACTATAGATAGCTTCAAGTTTTGAGTCTTCTTTCTATTTATGAACAGGGAGAGTCAATTCAGTCTACAACGCATATTTTCTTTGACCCAATTCAAAAGGCTACAAAGCTGCTTGCAGTGGGAGATGTAACACCAAGTGATCATGAGAAGCAACGGAGTTGTAAGGAATGTGGAGTGACGAACACCCCGACATGGAGAAAAGGACCCGATGGCCCAAAAGTAAGTCCCTTTGTTTTACACATTATTAATTGAGCGATACTATAGTGACAACAAAGATACAAAGAAAAGTGTACAAAAGCTTAATTGTCATATTTTTACTGGTGCAATTTTTTTTAGCGGTAGGGTCTACAAAATTTTTAATCAAATTAAATGAAGCCAATTAGGATTTTGTGCACTTTTTGTACACATTTCTTTGTGGATGTAGAATTATTCTTATTAATTTGTTTGTACGAGAGTGTGGATAGAGATCTTATTTGAAACGTTCGTACTCTCTAAAGATTCATATTATTTTTAAAATTTGTTAATATGTCGCATTAAATTAAATAATTTTGTTCGCGTAAGTTTTCTAATTGTAATTTCTTTAGATGAACTTAACTTAGCGAGAGCAAAAATTACGTTCTAAAACATATTGAACTTATCTTTTTCTTTTTGTTAATTGGAATTAGACGCTTTGCAATAAGTGTGGTTTACGCCATTCAAGAGCTTTGAGAAATGCAGCAGAGGATTGGCAATTGGAAGTTGAGCACAACTATCAACCAACCGCACGGAGAACTAGATTTTCAACTACCGGAGAATTTTGAAGATCCAACATTTCATATACCTTTGAAAATTGAACTAGAGGTGGATTTGATTTTTATATGTTATGGCGTGAAATGGTAATACTCCTTCTGTTTCATTTTAATTAAGAGTCCATGATACTGACTCGTTGTAAGGGAAAAATATCGCTTTCAGAACACTTAAAACGAAACACATGGATTATTTATTAATGGAAGACTATATGCTATTCTTAAGACGTGTTGCTTCTTGATGGATTCCTATGTTATAGGGTGCATAATAAAAGTGTTTTTTTTTTTTTTGGTGAAGAGCTACCTTAGATTTTTTGTTTTAATGCATTACCTAATACATGAATAGATCGAATCTCATTAATACGAAGAAAGAAAACATATTTTGTTGTGAAAGAGAAAAGTTCAATGAAAGAAATGTGAATTGAGAAGTCTGATCATGGTCCATTTGAGTTTGAGGTTTGTTATGTAGGCATACAACTCTTCCCCAATTATTCTTCATGTAGTTATTCATCCTTGTGATGGGTTTAACAAAAATCCTCATATGTAAGTGATCAACTCTTGGCCATAGTCCTTTATATAGTATGAGAAACTACATGGTAAAGGAGTTTATACATTGTAATATATATCTTTTGATTTAGAAAAATCCTTGGTATTGCCTATATCTTTGCTAGATGAATAGTCCATATATACTCCATTCATCCCAAAAATATTCACCATCTATAGATTTTAATACTTTAATTGTACGAACATTTTTAGATAAACAATCAATATTATTTTTATATTTTCATAATATTATTTATATGTTTGTAAACATTTGCTGAAATTTAAACTTAAATGACTAAAAACGTTGAAACGAAAAGAGTATAGCGAATAAAAATTATTGCCCATATATTTCACCCCCTCCGTGTCATTTAGGATGCGTTGAAATAGTTAATATTTTAGAGTGATTTTTGCACTTTTTATTATTATTACTATTATTATTATTATTATTATTATTATTATTTGGTACTGTTCATCCATTATTATTTTCTTCCAAAGTACCCCTCATGCCTCAATCCCTCCTTTCATTCCTTCTTGAAGATAATAAAACTCGGTAATATCAAATCCACATCTAAAAAACTCATTTATCATTTAATTTTTAAATTCACACACACAAAATAATAACAAAAATAATACAAACCCTAATGGATATAGCAACAACTGAAGAGTTTAACATGGCAAAGATGGCATTTGTTTTTAAAGGGTTAAGTAGGAAATACTTTCCCGTGTAATTCGCGATTTTGATTGTGTTACCCTATGAATTTTTTTGGTAGTTAAAGTATCCATGTGAAATATTCGTTGTTCGAATGTTAGATCTCATCCATAATTCAGGATCAAATTGAAAGAAAATGGGTAAATTTTTAGATAAAAAGACTATAATGTCCCCTTTAAAAATGGGTAAACATTGATTTTATTTTGTTTTTGATTTCGGTATACTTGTAGTTCCCATTTTACCCCTTACCCTTGTGCTATTTACTACCTAACCTAAGATCTAAAAACCCATCTACCTAGTTAGGGCATCTCCAACTCAAAAAATAAATTCCTCTATTCGTAGCACTATCCCTTTGCACTATCCCTTGCAACAAACACAAATATTCATTCTTATCATATTTTACAATGATCACATAACTTTGAACTTTTTACATACTAACCCTTGATAATATATCTTATTTATGTTTTAATTTTAATTGTAATGTAATGCATTTGTTGTTGTAATGTTTCTTCTTATTATTGTAATGTAATGTTATTATTTTATTGTAATGTAATATTTTTATTTTAATATAATTTTTTATATTATAATTAATTTATTGTAATATAATATCTTTATATAATTAAGTACAAAAAAATAAATATATTACTTTTAAATTAATTATATAATTAATGTACATTTAAATAATAATAGTATAAAAGAAATATTAATATTGAAATGGAAAGTTATAAAGTTGAAGGGCTGAAATGCAAAAAAATAAATAAATAAATATATATATATATAGAGAGAGAGAGAGAGAGCAGGATTTGCTCTGTACTATCTTTAGTGGCGACCAGTGTATGTTGCAAGGGATAGAGCAGGGAATAGAGCTTGGTTGGAGATGAGCGTTACCTCCCTTCTTCATAGCCAGCCGATTCTACCTCCCTCCCTACAATCCTCCATTACCGCCGCCCAAAGCCACCAAACTGCCGCACCACTTCTCCCCTCAATCGTCGAGCCACCATCACCAACCTCCATAGCCTCCGCACACCAACCCGACAATCCCTCTTCACAACTCAGCCGCGCCAACTCCCTCCCTGATACCCATCCACCACCAACTGCCCACATCATCGACATCATTCTTCCACCGCTGAAGACCTAAACTACTTCCAATCCACTCTTCTCCTTCGACCTCCATTGACAGCGGAAAATAGGAAACCACGCCCAAAGTTTCCAGATCTACAGAAGTTCATCGCGGACGTGGCAAGAAGACGTAGGTTATGGGACGGAGAAGAAATAGATCTGGGCCACACGGATTCGTTCTCTCTCTCTCTCTCTCTCTCTCTCCCTCTCTTCTTTCTTCTTTTTTCCTCGCCGAATGGTGGGTTTGAATGGTAGGTTTGATTTTTTGGTTTGAATGGTGTGTACTTTTTTTTTCGGCAGAAGAAATGGGTTCTTGGTTTTCCTTTCTGTACGGCTTATCTCTCAATCGTATTTCTGGATCATTTAATTTCGAAGAGGGTGTTTTCTTGATAATCATTTACTCATCCACTTTGTAATGACTGGAATTCTTTTTGATGATTTTTGATAGACTGAGCAAGAATGGACAGTTCCGACATCAATGGTGGCGTAGAAACTAATTAGGTCATCTTTCAATTGGGGAGGAGAAGCAGGAATACTAACTATATAAGGAATACTATTCTAACTATACAAATTACCTGTCAATCACCAATCTTGATTTTACATGCTTTTGGTATTTTAGACATCGACGGCGACGACGGGTGATGTTTTAGACTTGGAGACGACGGCGGAGTAGTAGACTTGAAGGAGTTAGGGGAGGACATTATATCGAGCGCCTAAGCGCTCGGTGCTAGGAGTGCCCAAATTTTCTTCAAATGTACATAAAGATTATAAATAATGTACATAATATAAATATGAAATGCACATGATGATATGAAGATGATAGTGATATAACTTATATGCATTATATATCTATATTATGTATATAATTTTTAATCTTTATTTACATGTAGAAAAAAAAATGGGCACTCCTAGCTAGCACCGAACACTTAGGCACTCGGTATACCGTATACCAATTAGAGTTAGGGGAGGGGGGGGGGGAAGGGAGGCGGGTAGCAGGTTTATTATTACTGTGTGATTTTTAGTATAATTAGGTATTTTTAAGGTAAAATATAATTAGTGTATGATTTTTAATTAAGTTAAGGATATCAATTTATTTAAGGTAAAATATAATTAGTGTATAATTTTTAATTAAGATATAATATAATTAAATATATTTAATTAAGATATAATGGTATTTAATGTAATTAAATTATTACATCATATATTAATAAATATTTATTTTCTAATTAAATTTTTTATGAATAATGTCATATATTACTAATATCAAAATTTTAAATATCATAACTTTCGACTTATTAAAAAAAATGTTTTGAATAAGTGTCATTTTTATATTTTATTTGGGAAGAAATTTGTCATTTTTTTGGTTTGCTACCCTCATTTATTAACATATATTTTTTTTTAATTTTTTTTATTTAATATATCTTTTAAATATATTATTTTCTCTTTTTTATTAAGATAAAATATGAGTGTATTTTATTAGGGGTAGAATAGTCATTTTTTATAGCATTCGTTAGCCAGACCGGATGCTCAACTAACATGCAAAATACAAGGAGGTTTTAACTACCATAAAAACTCACAAGGTGGCACAACCAAAATTCCGTATTTCACAGGGGATTTTTAATGATAAGACTTGGAGGACATTATGATCATGGAAGAGTTCGCAAAAAATTCGCACTTTTCTGTGGCGTCACACATGGTCGTCTTCTAACAAATGAAGAAAGGTTTCGAAGGCATATGTCGGGAATAGATGAATGCAATCTTTGTGTAGGGAAAAGCGAATCTATATTACATGTGTTACATGACTGTGTGGAGGCACGAAAGTTCTGGTAAGTCGTATTGGCGCAACGGATAATGGATGTTTTCTTTCATATACATGTCGATGCTTGGATTTGTTGTAATATCCAACAGACGAAGATCATGCCGAATGGGGTGTCGTGGGCTATGTTGTTTGGGTTTGGTTGTTGGTGGTTATGGGAATGGCGAAATGGTTGGATGTTTAATGATGATCGTACCTCTTTTACACAAAAGATTCATACGGTGGTTAATTCCATTCAAGCATACTTAGATGCGTTCACCTCTCTCAAGGAAATTGGCGAAGTTGAGCCTCAACTGATTGATGTGATTATGAAATGGCAACCCCCTCTTGACGGTTGCGTTAGCCTTAATACGGATGGGGCGTCTCTTAGCAAAGGAGAACAAGCATCTTACGTGGGTGTACTTCGAGATACTCATGGCTATTGGCTTGGGGGTGTTGCTATGAAATTAGGGAGATGTTGTGCCTATAGAGCTGAACTTTAGGGTGCGTTTATTGGCTTGAAGAACGTGTGGGATAGAGGTTTTCGAAAGGTGATCTTAATTACAGGTAGACAATGGGGATGTGGTTCAAGCGATTAAGGGAGAGAAGGAGGCTTCCTGCCAGCATAAGGAACTGGTGTCTAGCATTCGAAAGCTAATGGTAAGAAATTGGGATGCCCGAGTTGTTCAATATTTCGGGAAGTTAACTCCCCTGCGGATATAATGGCTCGAATGACTATTCGACAAGATGATCGATTCAAGTGGTAGGCGACGGCACCAATGAAACTGAACCAAGTGGGTCTAAAGTTTTCGTGGGGGTTTATTTCGGACGTCAATGTTCAAAAAGTTTTAAATTGGGCCATAACGTTTCAATTTTGTTTTAATTAAAAAATTTTTGGACGATTTCATTAGAAACATAACGAAATGCAACTGACATGCAAAGCACGTGAATTTTCAAAAATCTTTCTATTATTTTACATCTAGATAAAGTTTAGAATTTAAATTAAAAAATTTGAAAAGAAATCCTCTAAAAAACTCATTTCTCATTTAATTCTTAAATTCGCACACACACACACACACCAAAATACAAATCCTAATCGATATAGTCAAGAGCAACAACACAACACAAGAGTTTAACCGGGGCAAGATTCAAAGTGAAATGTTTAACCTTTCCTTGTTATTTTTAGCTCAAACTAGACATAAGCTAATTATATTTTATTAAAAAAACTAATTATATTTTGAATTCTTAATGATATTTAGGGTCATATCAGCAATGCGATATATGATAATATATGATGATATTGTACTGTTTACTATTTGAATATGAGATGATATGAGTTTATGAAATAAAAGACTAAATTGTCCTCATGATGTGAAAGATTTGAATGTGATGTGAGGAGAGAGAA
>JAOTQG010109283.1:0-12162 GCA_025631175.1 Iris virginica
TTATGTTTGCCTACTAATCCATGGTTAATTGTATAAGACCCAACCATGAATTAGGGTCCAAAAATGGGGTGTCTACATGTATTGAATAATTATTTTTAATTATATTTTGTTAATATAATATTAATAGTTGTTTTTTAATTAAATTATATTTTTATTTTAATAATTAATACTAATAATATGAATTTGAAATTAAAAATAAATAATAATAATAATATGTCTTTGGATAAAATTAGATTTTTTAAATTTATTTATCCAAAATGTGGATCATAAAATCGATATTTTTTTCAAATTTGAGCCACATTTCCCGATTTCTTATTATCTACACACTCAAAAACTGTTTATAAAAATCACTATACTACTTGCATGTAAATCACAACTCATTTTCATCATCTTATTCATTGACAAACATGTCTTCATCTATACCAACACCATTATCTTCTTCTTCTTCTCCACATGATGAAACTGATACTATTATAGAGAATTTCATCAATAATTTCATTGTACTAGCCATTCCTCGAATGATTAGAGAAAAGATTGAAAGTTTACAGTCTACAGCGAGTTCTTTAACAATTAGACGTCGTAGATATATCGAACGAAATCGTGAGTTAGACCATGAAAGACTCATTGCTGATTATTTTTTCGAAAATTCCACATATCCCGGTGAAGTCTTTCGTAGAAGATTTCGTATGAGAAGACATGTCTTTCAACGGATCGTTGATTAAGTTACAGAAATCGATCCATATTTTCAGCAACGTCGCAATCAAGCAGGTAGACTCGGACTCTCATCCTTGCAAAAATGTACTGCATCCATTCGTATGTTAGCATATGGTGTTCCAACTGACTCAGTGGACGATTATGTGCGTATAGGCGAATCGACTGCCATTCAATATTTGAAGCGGTTCTGTCAAGCTGTGTGTGGTGTTTTTAAGGAAGAATATTTGTAACGTCCAAACCATCATGACGTCCGACGACTTCCATACTACGCAGAAAGTCGCGGCTTTCCCGAAACGTTAGCTAGTATTGATTGTTTGTATTGATCTTGGAAAAATTGTCCGGCAGCGTGGAAGGGTCAATACACTAGTGGATATAAGGGTACTCCATCAATAATTCTCGAGGCAATCGTAGGACCTGATTTGTGGATATGACATGTCTTTTTTGGTGTAGCCGGTTGCAACAACGATATTAATGTCTTGGACCGATCACCTGTTTTTGATGACGTGCTCAAAGGAATTGCTCCGGAGGTAAATTTCATAATTAATAACAACTCATATAAATCAGGATATTATTCAACTGACGACATATATCCTGAATATTCAACATTTGTGAAATCATTTCCTCACCCAATGAGTGCCAAACGTAAGTTGTTTGCAGAACGTCAAGAATCATTCTGCAAAGATGTAGAACGCGCGTTTGGAGTTTTCTAAGCTCGTTTTGCAATTGTTCGTGGTCCAGCGCGATATTGGCATCAGTTAGACCTCGGTAATATTATGAGGGCTTGCATCATTATGCACAATATGATAATTGAAGACGAGCGAGACACTTTTGTAAATTATTGTGACATTTCTACATTTGACGAAGTTATTGATACGCTTTCACAACCGAATCTGAGCCACTCGATTTTGCCTACATACGCAAATTATGTGTAATAATATACACAAAATTCGATTACGCTGTGAAACAAATTAATTCATCAACAATTACAAGCGGATTTGATAGAGCATGTTTGACATTTTAATAAATGAGAATATTAGTATTTAAATTTAAATTACAAGTATTGTATGATATAATATTATTAGATGTTTAATTTTTAGTTTATTTTATTATTAATATATTTATAATTTCATTTTATTATTAATATTTCATTAATTATCTTTTATTATTAATGTATTAAGTTTTTTTCATCAATAAGTATTTTGTGTGGTATATAATTATTTGTCAGATTTAATATTTTTATATATATTAATAATAAATAGTTTTAATAAAAATAATATATTAATAAAATGATAAAATAATAAAATAATAAAATAAGATTAAAATAATAGTAACGAAAGTGGAGCAGGGGCGTAATTGTATAAAATAATTTTAAAATTGATGTGGCCGAGAGGGGGAGTGAAATTAGGACGCAGAAGCCCTAAACGCCGGTGAACCAAATACAGGAACTAGTAGACTCACCGTAACAAACTGGAGAGAAAAGAAGAGAAGGTAAAATAAATGGAGGACAAGCAAACCCCAAAACCTTCGTTCCTAAGGTGGAAAATCCTTCGCCGCGCTATTCTTCGCCGCTATTCTTCCGATCCCGGTAATATTCTCCTCCCACGGACGCACTCAAATAATTATGGCACTTATTATTAATACACCATTTTCCCCAATTTCTGTGTATCCTGTAGATCGTAAGTTCGGGTGTGTGTGGTGGGTGACTGCGAATTCTGACAGTTGCAATTCAATCAAATTGTCTGCAGTTAATGAACCTGATGCGAGCATTGAGAGTGTTTCTAGGAAAGCAAAAACCGGGTTCAATTTGATTCCATGCCATCCGGTAGAAGGAAGTTCTGATTCTTTATCTGATGCTAATCACTCTGTCAGCTCGAGAGAAGCTTGTGTGTGCTATACGCTGCCGATTGACAGAGCCCACAAGCTCTTTATATAGTAGGTTTTAATGGCCTGATCTTTTGTGATTCTTCGTTTTTGTTTTTTAGACCCTATGCATTGTAGTATGTTTTGCCTTGACCAAAATGCCCTAGTCACACTGAAACTTGTGTAATGATAGTCACCGAAACGGTGTCTACTGGGCTAGAATGCACTACAGGAAGCTATCTTGTTCGCTCCCGAAGAATGAAGAACACATTTTAAGATGCTATTCCCTCCGTTCCAAAATGAGTACTATTTTGACTTTTTTTTTTTTTTTTTGTCAATTTAAATTACCTTTGACCAAAAATTTTATGAGAATTCACTTGCTTTAGCAAAGTTATAACAAAATTGTTATTCATAGGTTACTTTAAATCTTTTAAAGATTGAACCTTCAGATTTTGAAATACAGTAAATATATTTTAAATAATAATTTGATAGTGTCTTAGGTTGGCTTTTTGAAAAAGAAACAAACACTCATTTTGAGGCGGAGGAATGTCGTAATGGTTGCCTCAACAATTTCTTATCGACATATGAACTCTAGAAACTCGTAATTTCTGAGGTAGAACCACTGTTAGTGGGATCTTAAAGTGTACCCTTCAGGCACATGTCAGCCAAACCTTGTGAAGTTACTATCAAAATGATTGGGACAACACATATTCATTGAGTTTAGATTGGTTCTTCCTTTTGTAGTATTTATGGTGCTTTTGTTAGCTGGAGTCATGGATTTATGCAAACTAGACTTCATATACTTGTTTCCAAGGGTTTCCCTTGGACAAGTTAAAGTTTTAGGAGCTCCCGACATCCCAAAAAAATGTACCATGTAGACAGTCAAAATTTATATGCACTTTTTCTAAGTTATACATTCTTTAATTTGCACTAAATCAACAGATATTAGTCTTTTATCATGACGTATAGGAGAATTATGTTGTTCTTGGTAAGAAAAAAATAGTCAGAAATTTCGTAGGTAAAAAATTAGAGATAGATTCTCTTTTCTTGGTACAAACCAAAATGGGCTATTTTATTTGGGATGGTGGGTGTAGATTATAGTTTAGAGGTAAAAAGTAGAGAACTTCCTTCTGTTATGATGTTTACTAACCTTTTAAAGTTTAATGCAGTCAGAGAATCGACAACTGTGCTGACCTAGATGATTTTAAGATCTGTAACACATACGACATCGACAACACGGGGCTTATTTGTAAGTTCTCTTTGCACTTAAAAGGCCATCTCCAATCGAAAGGGCAATTTAATAAAGCTTTCATCACCTTCCAACCCAACAAGATGAGAAATAAGATGAAAATCAACGGAAAGAACCAAGAAAAAGTTTGAGAGAACCACTAAAAGATGGCAAACAACTCTGAGTTAATGTGATCAAAGATTGGACAGCCTCGGCTAAGAAAAGTCTTCTGAAAGAAAAGGAGCAATGAAAGCCAATAACCTGGGTCAATGTATCAGAATTAGGACAACAGTTACTTTAGAACTAGTTTTTGATGAGCCACGAGAAAGTGCTTGTGATTTAGTGAGGATGTTTTCTGACTCAAGTGAATGCTTGTTCATCATGAAGAACATTTAGATTATATGTTTTATTGATACATGTACTCTAATAAGAACTGGTTTCGTAGTTAAGCTGGCGACTTGCGTACTCATTTGTCTTTGTATCATGTAAATTATGAACCATTAATGCTTTTTCACTTAATGGCTAGTGGCATTGATCCTCAAAGAATGGGTGCATTTTAAGGGTAGATATGTTGATAGGTAGATGGATCCTGAGTACCATATATTAAGATAGAGACATGTTCCATGGGATTTTGATAAAGTAAGAAAATTAATTAGAAAGAGAGAAATAGAGATACCGCCATGTTACAAAGATCAGAAAAGCAAAACCAAAACAAGGAAAAAAATTCTAAGAAAGGGCTGCAAACCAATCTCTAACCAAGAATAATCTACGAAATACAAATTGCATTCTATTTGGGGTTTTGTAAGAGATAATGGGCATTTTAACTTTTGTCTATATGTTAAGAGTTCTCCCATTAATAAGAGTGAAAATCATGCATAGGCCTTTTACGTGATTTTACATTTTTCACCAAAGCTAATGTTGCTATGGTAGAAAATTGATTCTTATTTGCGTGGTCATCACTATGGCTTTGCATCTGAAGTTTGTACTTACGATATCCGTGTGATCTTGTTGGGCAGGTCCTTGGCCATCAGAGGAAGTTCTTGCTTTTTATTGCTTGTCACATGTGGACAAGTTCAGGTTAGTAAGTTTATTTAATATCTCTACACAGGCTTTGCTGTTGCCTCGGACAATTTTTTTTGCATGTTTTCATAGCTTGGTCACTGAAGCTATGCGTTGAAGTTTTAGCTTCGCTGCTTAATCTTTCAGGTCTAAAAGAGTCATTGAACTTGGATCAGGCTATGGTTTAGCAGGTTTAGTTATTGCAGTGACCTCAGAGGCATTAGAAGTTGTGATATCAGATGGAAATCCTCAAGTAGTTGATTGTATCCTCTGTATTTGTTTGTGTTAGGAATTTCCATTTCTTTTATTAGGGAACCTGTATCTTTGTCTGGTGCTAATTTGCCAACTATGTGACTTAGGTTAGCAGGTGCATACTTGTTGAGGACACAAACAGAAATAAACTAGGAGAGAAGAGGATGAATGACCCATATTTTAGATGTGTATGGGAAGTGTGGGCAACAATTAGCCACACCTGACACATATTAAGGGAATTTTGTTGAACCAAACAATTTATTCATTCGGTAAATGACTAAATGGAAGTAAAGGTGTCAAGGTACTGCTCTTAAACAATTGGTTCTCTATATTCTGGCATCTCTAGAATGATTTCGTCATGATTATGTTGACTATTGATGCTCGTATAAGCGTGCTTGTAGGTTGGTAGGTGTCCGAAGAATGTGCAATCGTACTTGTATTGAGCTTGTTTCTGATATTTATAAATTCTAATGTCACATGTGATATGTACCGAATATCAGCAAGTCCTGTTGGAAAACCTTGGCTAAATCAACTAGCTATTACACTCCAGCATTTGTTGTGTTGCTCCATTCAATGGCTGGACCTGATCCTATTTGGCAAACAAAAATAGATACCAAGACAGTATTTTTGGGAAAGGGGTATAATTATAAATAATGGAGTAAATTGAACCCCCTCGAACGAACTCGACTTTTCTGCTTGTATCCCAATACTATTTTACCTGAACAGCAAGCCCTAGTGAACTACAAAACCCTGCAAATAGCAGTACTTTTATCCCCAAAATCTCCTTAAATCAATATGTTAGACTAGTGAAATTAACTTAAAAACATGTATTTTAGTCAAATAATTAAATTATAATGACAACTTCTTACTGATTTGTCTTTTGATTAAGTAGTAATTGATATCAACCCACTTAGTTCATTCACCAGAAGTTTCTGCAACCATGGGGAGTAGCTTCCTAGTTCAAGCTTGCCATAAGCTAGCGAAATTCTAAATTCTAAAAACATTAAGTCTAAGATAGTGACACGCATGAATCCCAATAAATACTCATCGATCATATGTCACATTTTCGTCCAAAAGCCAAGCAATGAAAAATAAATAAATCAAAGTTCCTAAGATGAGACATGAGATAAATGTAATATCGTCACATTTTGTAGCTTCATAGCTTCATATTTATTGCTAACATTTATCCTTCCAAAAATGGTTGTAAAACACGGTACAATTACAAAACCATGTGATGCAATGATGAATGGGGCCCGGGGAAAAAGAAATGGGAGAGATCCTTGTTCTTGTTTCGCGGCTTCGTTCATTGTTCACGTCATATGCTATCTTGTCTTTTGGCCAATTTTGGTACTATGAGTGTTCACAATAATTATGAAGCTACAAAGTGTGGCGATTTTACATTGATACACTTGCTCATCGTAGGGATGTCGATGTTTATTCTTTTGCTACTTTGCTTGTGAATGAAAATATGGCACGAAAGCAGTTGGGTTTGATCAACAAGTATTATTGGAAATCATGGGCGCCACCATCCTAGGCCTATCATTTTTCAGATTTTTAGTGGCCTATTGCGAGCTTGAACTTGGAAGCTACTCCCCATGGTTGAAGAAACTTTTGGTGAATGAGAGTAGGTGGGATTGATATCAAATCGCCTAAT
Source organism: Iris virginica (assembly GCA_025631175.1). NCBI lineage: Eukaryota > Viridiplantae > Streptophyta > Magnoliopsida > Asparagales > Iridaceae > Iris > Iris virginica. The sequence continues at coordinate 6,768 of JAOTQG010109283.1, forward strand.
CCAGCGACAAAATTTTCAGAAGCTACTGATGTAATTTAACTATTTTACGACAATTCATGTTATTGTTTTAGTTTAATTAGTCTAGCAAATTGATTGCAAAGATAACTGCGGATAAGAGTGTTGACACTCCAGTTTAATTGGTTTTCGGTTTTCGGTTCTTGTAGTTTGTACTTAGTAGGGGTTTTTTTGTGCGGTAAAACAGTACTGGTATAACCCGAAAATACGAATTAGTTCAAGTGGATTTGATGTCATTTACTCTTATTACGATTGCTACAAAGTGAGGGGCTCAAAATGAAGCCGTGTCATCACTGTCATGCTCTTTGCTATTGCCCAAATGACCCTGATTTCAAATCTTTACGACCATTGCTCCTATTGCATTGTCTATTTTTTCAAAAGGCTACCTCATATCTCTAATACTTTTACTTTTACTATCCCAAATTTCTTAAGTGCAAAAAAATTCAGTAATATACCGTGAAAATCTAAAGAAAAACTAAAGAATAAACAAAAAATCTACCATGCTGGCGTCTTTTTGTGTGTGTTCAAAATCTAATGTAGACTTTCACACCATCATCAAGAAAACTTCATTTGCATGCACGTATATGGAATCAAGATTGAGCCAAATGATCTATCTTGTTTATTTTTCTTGAAATTGCTTTATGCATTTGCAAACTAATTGTTATTTCCATGTGTTTCCGTTCTTCCTTTTGTGCTTACTTTGTTTTATGCAAGTAATGACCCTGATTCCAGATTCCCAAGTCCTGAAGTCCCTGACCAAGAACTTATGGAGCATAAAAGAAAGAAACGAAGTTGAAATATGATAGTTTGAGGCACCTATTTATTTGTTTTAATGGGACTTGAAGCATCTCTAGTGCTGCTGGTGCTAATTTGACCAGCGGTAGAAGCTTCTTGTCCACATCCCAGTCTTCTCGCAGTCTCTGCTTCGGGTTGGGTACTGAAGTAGTTTAGATTCGTGAAGCATCTGTTACATTAGCATCACGTTTTTTCTAGTTAATCTCCAACCGTCCACATTGATGTGAATGTCTTCGAACCCTTTCCTCTTCTTTCAGATCAGTGGCCCATAACATCCAGATATTCAGCGTAACATAAATGCCAATTCTGTCGCTTTTGGTGGTACAATTGTTAAGTCTCTGATGCTGCACTGGAATCAGGAAGAGATCTCAGGTTTCCACAACAATTTTGATGTCATTGTTGCAAGTGACTGGTAATTACTTTTTCCAGAAAACTATTTCTTTCCTCTTCACATGTTCCTTGAAAACCATGTACGTCATGATCCCTTGGGAAAAGTGAAGCGGTACTGTTATGGCTCCTTGATAGCATTGTAAAGCCTGATGACATGCACATTTTCCCACTGATCGTAGGAGATAATGTTTACATATCTATTGCTAAATGCCGTTGCTGGTCACAATGAGTCCAGCCATCAAACCTTTACAGATTTCAGTACTTTACATGTCATGTCTATCTGGTATATCTTGTGGGTGCTGTTTGCTCTTAAAGCTATTTTTAATCTACTTATGAGGTGATTTGGCAAAGTAAATTGTGTGTTGGATTCAATCTTTGTTGAGCTGTAGATGTCTAAACACTGACTTTCCTGCTAATGGCCAAAAAACTTAATGCAGATAACCCATAATGTTTGAAGATACACACATGCTAGCTCTTACCATGCTTTTTGTTTATAAAATAGAAACACTATTCTTTCACTTTTTAGCATGATTTCTTTTAAATTTCTTTTGACCTTGTTTTGTCATTTTGTAGTACTTTCTTTAAGGAATTTCACAAAGGCCTTGCCCAGACTATCAAATGTTTGTTAACACAAGATGGGTCCTCTGAGGCCATATTTTTCAGTCCAAAAAGAGGTGACTCGTTGGACAGGTTTCTGGTGGAGGTAAAAGAGAGTGGCCTGCCTTTCACTGTAGAGGAGATCTATGACGCAGAAGTTTGGAAGCGTCATCAGGGATTCATCAACAGAGATGGCTCGTGGCCTAACTATGAGATGGATCACTGCTACCCATTACTGGTCAGAATAACACTTTAAACTGTCAGAGTTAGATGTATACTTCTTGTTTTTGGTAGTTGATAATTGATATATACTTATTCATTTATATTTCCATGTTAAGCCACGTTTGGCCGAGCTATTAGGCATTGCTTACACCTGTTCTTCAGACGGTGATTCGGTGAAGGATTTTTGGGTACAACCTCCAGAGGTCAATATGTGTTGGTTTCCTGAATTTTTTTCTAATTTAATGTTAGGTCCAGAAAGTATTACTACCTCTGTCCCCACGTCAAAGGATACACTTTCCTTTTTGGGATCTTCCTCTTGAAGAGTTATGTTTTCTTTTTAAATAATTCCAATTGACAAAATTACGCCCAATTTTAGGAAAGAATAAATGTAGACCTCATGGAAAGGGGCATTCAAGATCTTTGCCTGTTTTCAATCCAATTCGTAATTTTCGTGCTGAGTCAAAGTGTATCCCTTGAAATAAATGAGACGGAGGGAGTAATATAATTTCGCCATTACATATGTTTGGTCCATGCTGTTCTGGTCCTTCTGGATTGTTTTTTAAAATTAAAAGGAAAGCTTTGCACTTTGGTAATGATCGATTTGTTTAGTGATTGTTTTCTTCATAAATTGGCGTTGGTGAGTGCATGGAAACTTATGTCATTCAAGAAGATTCCTTATCTTCTTCTATTGCGCTAACTAAACAAATGCTCCATCAAAGACATTCTTTAAGGGGCATATGTTTTTATTGAAGTCGTTAAATGTGCTAAACTAGTGTTTGGTAGGAAGGAGATGATCTTCAGTTTGCTTTCCAAATTGGAGTTAAAGCAAACACCATGACCTTTCACAATTTTGGCAGGATATAGAAAAAGTAAAATTATATTACAAGAATTACAAATTTCCCTATGGTTTGTCGATACCTTCATCTTAAATTTTGACCTTCTCGAAGTATCTTAAATTTTGACCTCCTTGAAGTTTCAAAGAAATAGTGTTGAGTCACGTAAAAGAAGTAAATGGTCGAGGAAGCTGAAGTTTCACAAAGACAGATTCTCTGGTCCCAACAGGGAGCTAACTAATGAAGTAAATTTGCTGTTGATTGACAGCCAGGATTGAGGTTAAAAGTCTCTGCCGAAAAAAGGTGCACATGTTATGCAGTTACTTTGGAGAGCTTCTTATATGATCAGTTGCTTGCTGCCTAGGCATCTAAAAACTTATTAACATAATCCAATTTGTACACTTACTCCAATACTACTGTGTGTCACAATCTTTTGCTCACGTTTTGTCAGAAGCAGGAAGAATGTGGTTGCGATTCGCAAGTTATATTGTCAATGCTTTGAAACATACGGTTATAGATTGTCTAGTAGAATTCTCTTTCGTCTTCTTGAAGGAAAAAAAAAGCCCGGTGACTGGCCCAGTATGTGATCTTTATGATGTTTTAGAAAAGCTGAAAATCGTGTACAATAGCTATAAGGTTGATTCTTATCTTGATGATAGAGAAAGCAGGGTTTGTTTCTTTACAATTCGTAGTCGGCACCCCCCACACAAGTTGGCTAAGAATCAAATACCATAGTGGGTTGTTTCATATCTTATCTTTTGCATGTCTATGGTGCCATTTCGTTATCACCCCATTTCTTTGGCATCTATTACTTTATTTCCTTACCCTGTTGTAACGACGATGTTTGTTGTTTTTCTGCACAATCAAGTGTAAAAGTGCGCCAATTCGAGCAAACATTTCTACCTCGTAGATGTCATATGAGGAAATTAGAGATATTTAAGAACCGAGTTATCGGCGGACATGACTTATTATGGAGATGGGCTGTATATTTATATTGGTGTCAAGTGACTTGTCACCAGAAATTTACAGGAAGACATATTTCTCACCGATGTCTCTTTCTGGAGTACTATCATGTTTCAGAAAGACATATGTTGTTGAAAGATTTTTTTCTTACCGGGAACACTATTCTCGATTTAACTTGGACTCTCCACTCTTTCGAAGAAAGTGGCAACTCCTTGACAATTAAACTTTGATGGTTACTATTGTTATTCAACCGTCCAATGATAAGACTGAAGAAAGGCAGGCAGGCTGGCTTAAAAAGAGAGATTAATCTTGGTTTTTCATTGGTAATCCCTATTTTTCTAAAATGTCCTTTTCTTTTCAGTGTCTTGTTCTGCTGTCATGCAAGTTTGATTATTATTAACAATTCACAAAACATGTTGTCACCTTACCATAATCAAAAAAAGTTATTGATAGGCTTGCTTATCTGTATTGCATTATGGAGAAAATTACTTTTGAGTTGATGATTTGTGATGTGATTCACACAAGGTAAGGTACTGACTGACAACATTTGTTGAACATGGTACAACAATTTAACCTTCTTCTGGCCCTAGCCACTAGTCCTATTATGATCTATAGGGGAATTTGGGAAGGAGAAAAGTAATCCCACTTCCCCTTTTCCTGGAAAACTTATAACAGCTCAAGGGGTTGTTCATGAATTTAGATAGTTTTTTTTTTTATCTTTGACAAGAAAATCCTACACTCATTTATCCAGATACTGTATGTGTTCAATTTATAGCAATGGTAAAAGTATAATCAATGGACAATATCTGTGTTGGTCACTGTACTTTGCAACTTTTTATCATTAGTCCCTATACAATGTCAATACCTTCCATTGGCCTAAGTTCACTCAACGTGCATGCAATTGGTCCTTGCAGTGGATGGACGGCGTCAAATTTTAGCCCTTAAATTCCGACATGAATAAAAGAAGGGTGGTGTTATTTGCACATTCCACTTTTTATAAGTTTACATTTTATTTTTATTTTTTTAAAAAAATCCTATATAAAAATACTATAATACCCTTCCTAAAAAAATGTTTTCAAACTCTTTGAACTTAAAATTGTTGAACAAATACTATTAGGTTGAATCGAAAAAAGAGCGCCTCCTGGTAGGTTGGAACCTCCATACCGCTGCATTCCTTCTTTCAACAGCACGTGCTCCTCTTCCTCCTCCTCAAGTTGTTGAAGGTGCTCCTCTCCCTCCGCCTACGTCGTTGCCACCATCTTCATCTTCCATGAAACCTTTTCCTGGCCGGCCACCACTTGCTCCTCCGGCTGGGCCGCCACCACTACCATCACCACTTGTACCCTTCGGAATGAAGACAGGTGGTCGTCGTCCACCACCACCTCTGGGTGCCCCTCCTCGACCACCTGCCATAGGCATGAAACCACCACGACCAAATTCTCCTGCTGCGCCAAGTCTCCTGCTGGATGAATCTGATAGTTCTAAAGCTAAGTTGAAGCCATGTTTTTGGGATAAGGTTCTAGCCAATCCTGATCAATCAATGGTTTGGCATCAGATAAATTAAATTAGGTTCATTCTAG
>JAOTQG010109294.1:0-12162 GCA_025631175.1 Iris virginica
GGCCTCTATTGTATTCTTAAAATCATAAATTGAGATTATTGAATTAAAGTTTAAAATTTTTGCTTTATTCGAAATTCTCTTTGAGAGATTTCTTTTTATCCGAATTATTGTTCTTGTTCTTTGAGCAATTAATTCCCCTTTTAGGTTCTTAAGCCAGTTGCGATTTAAGGGTTTAATAGCATTCATCTTCTTATCTCTTCGGTTCTTCAATCAATTGCGATTGTTGTGTTGATTAGCCATCCATCTTACCTTACCAATTAACGTTTCTAGGGTTTCCGCAGTTAAAAGGAATTTTATCTTCCTTTGATCAAGGTTCCACTCATCAGATGTAGCATCATAAATCTACGCTATTACGTATAATTTCTTCCGTCCAAAACCTCAGTGACTACAGCAGTACCTGGAGCATCATTAGGATGTAGATACAGAGGATGTGAAGAAGGTAGTATGAGATTGACTTCTTCAAGGTTGTATTCGTCAATTGATGAAGAAGAATCATACATATCTTCATTATTAGGGTTATGTCGATCGTCATCTAGATTTTGAGATTATTGAATTCTACGTGAAAATTAACAGTGGGTTAAAGGATTTGCAATCAAGGAACTCAAATCCAAAGTAGATTGTGAGAATTCATATACAAAAGTGTGTGAATTGAAGGCTTTGATAGCTTGATAATTTAGTATTCAGAAAAAAGAAAGAGAAATATTGAAAGAACAAATATATTCAATTGAGTTAAGAATCAGAACCACACAAGTTTATAAAGCGGGAAAGAACTTCTAACTAACACCACCGATCTATCTTTACAAACTAGCAAAGAACCTCCCTTAACTATGAACATCGACATATAACACCCTTATCATTATCAACAGTAAGGGTAGAATCAGCAAGGTTTGCAACCTTGATGTTGGGGATCAGTATAGTTTACAACCTAAACCTTGTTGTTGGAACTCTGCTGTTGTTACAAACCTTGCTGGAGATAGTATCTTTAACAATAATCATCAATCTACTAGGCTAAATCCAATAATACATAGGCATATTGGATTAGAAGTGTACGAGATTTTGAAATCGAATGTTGCAATGCCGAGAGTTAATTGGCGTGTTCAATTAGAAGGTAAACGTAAGTTTACACATAAAATCAAATTTAACATAATTAAAAAATTTAATAATAGCACTCCCATTACAAGATATTTAGCGCAATATTGACATTTAGTTTTTGGACAGAAACATCAATTTACAAGTGGTACTTTCGTGTAGTAATCAAACATTGACAATAAGGATTTGACAAATAATAAATCTTCTTTTGTGCCGATTTATTATTCATAAAGAGAACCAAATAATTATCACATGTTTATTACCACAAGAATGTTTTAATTTTGGCCAAATAATAACCTTTGGATCGATTATTATCCATATGAAATCAAACATACACAATTGTCTTAATATTCAAAATTAATCAACTAATACAAAAGAGATTGCTTTGACAATGTATTGTATCAATCAATTAATCTAAAGATACGAAACATATAAAACTAAATATTTTATGCCAAAATTTTAAAATAATAATCATATTAAAATTGAATTTTCTTATTTCATAAGTAATCAATAACAAACAATTTCTTAAATCCAATAGCAAGAAATTTTTTATCCGAATTTAAGAGTACAATAATTATACATAAACGAAAGAAATTCTGAAAAAACCATTAATTATTGCAACAAATTGCTATTAGATCAATTATTCAATGAAGTGAATCCAACAATTCACTTAAACGAAGGGATTACTTATTTCTTAAATCCAAACGTAGTATTAACTCATATCAATGCAACGCACTAAAGCTTTAATAAATTGAACCCAAAGAATTCAGTACTGATACATCACACTGAATGGAGATTAACTCATCCAAAACAATCCGGGAGATTAAATAAAAGATTACCCATAATTTTTAATCTCAATAATCAATATGAAAGTAGCTTTGATGCTAATTGTAAGAATAAATTTTAACACCGTAGACTTCGTATCAATTATCAAAACGAAAGCAAAAACGTATTTTAATTCATTGATGAAGAACGACTATCACATATTTGATATTCGAGGTTAGATCTTCCGGATAATTCAGTAAACCTCTAAAAATTTAGAAATTTCTAATGAATGGAGAATCAAAAATTTAACGTACCATAATCATATATATAATTGTAGGATTCCTCACCCCCTGTAAGATTCCTAAACCATACTCAACTCATCACAGAATAAGATTAGGACTTTAGGGTATTTTTATAATTCTGAACCACACTTAATAAGATATCATAAGCCCAAATAAACTTAACTCAATGTATCACTCTAATTGAGTCAAAATGTAAGATAGCACTTAATATACAATTTATGTATAATATATGATGTCCACACTTAATAAATCTTACAATTCAATGATTTTTTTAATATTGAAAATAACTTTGTGATTTTTATTTTAACTATTTATAAATGATTATTTTATAAAATATAAAATCTTGCATGAAACTTATGCATTAATATCAGCTTAATCAGGAAGGAACAAGTGGGGGAATTCACTTTATCAATACACATGATGAAACAAATGCTTGTTGATACACCAACTAATAAATTAATAATCATGCCATTTTAGGTAAAATATAGCAACTTAGTAGGAAAATCATAAAATAGAATGAGGCAACGCTAAAACACCACTTCTTATACCCATTCCTAATCACCTAGAACAATAATGACAATACCGAAAATAACCTTGTGACATTTATTCAACTATTTATCAATGATGAAAATATTAAATATCAAATCTTCCATGACAAATATGCTTTATAAATTTATCTTAATCAAGCAAACAGGATTACTTGCCGACAAACGTAATGTTAAAGAGCAATTTAAGAAGGTCCAACTGGTAAAGTGGGTTCTATTTCAAAATTAATTAAGGAAAGAAATAATTCATGATCTTTATTAAGTGATTGTGAGACTTATTTATTCTCGATGTGGATAGTATCTCAATACGCCCCCTCATGTGGGCAAAATCTGATGAGAGCCTAGACGCTCGATCTGTTAGGAGCGCCCAATACAAATAAATGCTATAAATTATGCACATAATGTAATATACAACAACAACAACAAAGCCTTTATCCCAAACTAGTTGGGGTCGGCTAAGATGAACCATCAATAGTCCAAAATACAAATAATAATTATGAACATAATAATGATATAACTTATGTTCATTTTATATTTATATTATGTGCATAATTTATAGTCTTTATGTACATTGGGCGCTCCTAATATACTGAGTGTCTAGGCGCTCAGTATACCAACTGCCTCACGTGTAGTCAGACTTAAGACACCATCTCATCTAAGATCTTAAAATGTTAGAAAGAGACAATCTTTTATATATAATACTCTAATATTATAAGGGAATTAAACGAAACAAACAAGATTTAAACCTTTGACCTTACAAAAATCAATTGATTCGAAGATAAAACTCCAAACTTTAACACCCACAACATTGTTTTCCTAAAAGCCAATCGAGGACAACCAAAATCATCGAAATAAAAATCTGAACAAGTACCAAATAGATAGATAGCATAAGTAAGTGAGTGAGACTAAATATTTCCTTGCAAATTTAACAAAAAAGGAAATAGGGGTGGTGGTAATAATAGAACTATACAAAAAACATTACCACCTATACATGTACAATTTTTTTTCCTGATCATATACTTGAAAACAGGAAAATGAATAAATCATCGGAAGAGCATTTTGAGCTCTTCAAGCCTAGCCGATCGGACTTCCTCGTCAGTGAGGGCTCCGGCAATCATTCGTTGCTTCCTAGCCTGAACTTGTTGCATCCGCTCCTCCACCGTGTCCTAAAACAAGTATTTCATGTCAGATCAACTTATTGAGTGAATAAGATCTCAAACTAATTGATATCAACTGCATAAATTCTACCACAAAGTAGCTTGGGTAAACAAATAAATAGAAGAATCTTATGGGTCAAAAAGAAGTGTTTTGATGTCACTAAACACTCAGCAATATAACTTTTTAGTTCAAACTTCCAACCCTTTTAAAGCACATCCACTGCAATTGTTAAAAGACCCTTCCTTAGGTTAGGACCACACATCTGCTTGATCTTTTTTCTGGAATAAAGGTGCTACAAATCTAGATTAAGATAGAATTAAACACAAAATTGGGGTTTCCAAAAAGCTAAATGAGGATTTATAGAAAGTGAGTGGCAATTCCTTTTCATGGAAAGGACAAGCTCAAACATGGATAATAACCATCTTGGACCATATCTAGACAATGATTGATCAACCTACATAGTGAAATGAATAGAAAACTAACTTATAATAGTGTTTCAAGAGAAGGAAAAGGGTTCTTTTTATCTTAGGGGCATGTCCTATATTACTTTCTAATGCCATTTGGTGCTTGTCAATATTAGTCAAATATATTGGTAGGGACTGTAAGCCAAATAAGACTATTAAAGTAGCTCACTTTTATCAAAGATGCAGATTTATGAACTTAAGAAGGTTAGGTTAGGCAGAAAAGGTTTGACCTTGATCAGAATTTAGGCCAACAAAAACAGTGAAAGTAAAAGACCTAATAGCTAACTCAATCCATTGTGCACCAACTTAGTACTGGAGGTTAAGAGTTCAAGTCTAGTTAGAGGCAAGACAATTACATGGTTTATCAAGAATAATGAAGACTATAGTAAGAAGTGAAAATAGTAGTCTATCATCACCTCTAGCCAGGGAAAAACTAAAGTCCATTAAACCTAAACAAGATTCAAGAATGTTTCAATTTTGAGTTAAACTCAGCCCAGCCCAACCCAATCAATTCCCAGCCCAACCCAATCAATTCCCTGGGTTGAGCCTACAATGAATTTGGTGCGAGTATACCACCCACCCTATTGGATCCCCTCTTATATCTTCAATTGAAATGGTGGGAAGGCTATTGAGTAAGATTATCATTTTAGAACAAAAGACTAATGCAAACACTGGGCACAAATATTACAAGTATATCTCACCTTGACAATGAATCGTCTTACACAAACTGTTCGTTTCTGCCCAATGCGATGAATACGCATTATTGCTTGCTCCTCTACTGCAGGATTCCACCATGGATCCTACAAAATTTGATGCAAAAATATGAATATTACACAAACGAAAAAATTGTTGGAATCTATGAAAAACTGAAGAATGGAGTATACTATATACCATAAGAAAGACGTTAGAAGCTGAAGTCAAATTCAAGCCAACACCTCCAACTTTTAATGACATTAACATCACCTGCAAGGTAGCAAGAATTGAGTCTAGCATTTTATAAATAAAAAAAATTGTCTAATACTCGGAGATGAGTAATCATTTGAAAGCAGTGTAAGCAATGATTTTTTTTATGCCTACTGTAAGAAATGATTTATTTATCTACAACTTACAGTCTTTGCTCTAGTCTCACTAAACTCCTTCAAAACGCTCTCCCTATTTTTCTGAGACAATCTCCCATCAAACCTCAAGTACTGAATCTTTCTCCTCTTTAGTGGGATCTCCAAGAGATCAAGAAAAGAAGTCCACTGGCTAAACACAATGCTCTTTTCCCCAGCGCCTCTCTTTCGTATAGCTTCCAAGCAGTCCAAAAGCTTTGAGACCTTCGACGACTCCTTCCAGTTCTTCTCAACATCGATTCTGAACTTGCTTTCAGATGGGCATGTAATGAGGTCAGTTTTCTTAAGGACTTGCCTACATATTGGGCATAACCCAGCTGCTGGGGTCCTCCAACTTGATAGAAGACAATCCCTGCACATCCTATGTGCACAAGGTGTGAGCACAGGGTCATCTGCAGATTCCAGGCAAATGGGGCACTCTGCATTGTCACCACGACGGATACCCTCAACAACCTCCTCAATGTATGCTTTAGAGGGGACTTTTGAAGTCTCAGAATCAGGGTTGGTTTCAAGGAATCTCCTTGCAAGCTTATTCAAGTTAGCAAATTCTTGAGAGTCACCACGGCTGCAGATTAGGCAAAACGTTACTTCATATTTTAAAGTGATTAAACATATGAAGGATAAAGAAGGACGGTGGTTGCAAATTGTTACCTCATAACAAGAAAGGGGTGGTTGCAACACTGCCGTAATCTTAGTAGCAGTTCAAGAATATTAGCATAGTTGTGAAGAACTTTGCCTTGTGCCACAAATTGATCAAACTGGACCTGTTTCATACAACACCAAAAATATTGACTAATTGGCAAGACATTCTACTACATTAAATTGTAATCAATATCAAACTTCCAAAATACAATAAAGCACAAAATAGCATATCAAATCCCTTAAGCTATTTATCATCAGAATTGCATTGCTCATTTCGGCGAAGGGTGGAATATTCTTTATAAAGTGCAGGGTGGCATGGAACTTACTTTAGATCTCTTAAAGAGAGCATCATAAAAATCATGTTCTGCTTCCGACTGTTCGCACTCAATGATTTGGATGTCAGTTGGTGGAAGAACAAGAATGGGCCTGAAAAACACAATTTGAAGATTAAAGAGCTATAATAAGCAAAGTATTATCTCAACTTAAATTGAGAGAGCTCACCGTCCTTCTTTATCCTTCGTATCCTTTGTTCTCCTCAGCATAAGTGGCCTTAGAATAGCCTTAATCAACTTTAGCCCTCTCGGATCACCATTTTCGTAGGGCCGCTGAATCAACTTGTGCCACCTGAGAAAAACGACTATAGTGAAGAAGAATTCCCTTCGAGCTGAAATTATTAGCTATGTAATTCTCTATTGCCTTTATTATATGAATGATCTTCCAAATAGAATTTGATTCATACCATGCCCAGTTGCACCACGGCTCAACATGCAAGAAGCATAGAAGGCTGTAGAGGTCTTCTAAATTATTCTGCACCAAAATATTGCTTTAGCTTACAATCTAGTTTACTTTAAAAAAGAAACTTGATCTTCACTGCCCATGAAATGAAACGTTAAAAGTGAATTACAAGCTCATAGCTTGGAAGCTGAACTATTACATGCAAATTAAATTACCTATTTACTACAAAAGTATAAATAAATATCATTAACAGACGTGCAGTACCTGAAGAGGTGTGCCAGTAAGACACCACCGGCAATATGAGGACAATGCAAATGCCGCCTGAGCACCTTGGGTCCTTGAGGATTTGATGGTATGAGCTTCATCTAATACCACCCTGTACCAGTCAACCCTATGGAATATGCTGTTCTCAGAATGCTGCATCATAAATGACCAAATTTCAAATATACTTTACACAGTATGTGCTGATATAGGGAAGGGAGTTCAGTTTGGTCCATGTAGTTAAGTGGTTTACCGGTAACTTGAGTAAATGTAAAAGGTGGGAGCATTAAGAACTCAAGATAGCTTACAGCTTTATAGGATGCAGATAAGACACCATATGTTGTCAAGATGACATCAGGCTCTGCTATCACTTTGGGGTCATTGCTTCTATCCCCTCCATAAAAAACCGAAACAGAAATACTGTCTGGCTTTGAATGGTTTTCAAGTTCATCCTGTTGTTTGAACACACTGTTGGTAAACTATGCAACTAAAGGTAAAATTGAAATGAATCATTAAAGAAAAGAACATTGTAAAGCCAAAAGCATGAGTGTACACCTTCCACTGGCTAAGCAAAGCCATAGGACAGATAATGAGAGTGCCACCTCTCACTTTTCGCACTGCTTTTGAATCAAAATCTTTGTTCTTTTTCTTTATATATTCAGTATCAGCTGAATCTTCTGAAACAACATTTTCATCATCAGGGGTTCCTCTGCCAGGTTTTGCAAGTATAAGAGCAATTGTCATAACAGTTTTACCCAACCCCATTGCATCTGCTAATATCTGCAACATATGACTGCATTAGAGAAGAAAGAGCTATACGCAATGTGCAACTTGTAGATTCTTGTAGGAAGTTGTAGTTATAAGAAAAGAGGAAAAATCGAACAGCTTACCCCTCCTCTCGCCATCTGTGTTGCAGTTGGAAATTTCGTAGTTGCTTCCCCGGAAAAATTGTTGACATAAATTGATGTAGCTCTCCTGTCAAATAACAAAAATTAAAAAGTTCAACTCAAAGTATGTAAAGAATTCAACTGAAACATACTGAAATACAGGCTCCCACTAAAAGCTATTTCAGAGAAAATGCATACTCGTCACATATTCGGTATGCTGACCAGCATGGATGGAGTGTCTTTGCCGCTTTCTCAACATCTACTCCCTTTTCGGACTCTGTCATCCAATAGAGGGCTTGCTTCTGGTATGGCCTTAAATCACATGCTAGATTATTGGGGGGTTCCATCTCCTGCAAAATGCCAAGGCAACAGTAGTGGTTATTTGTTGCATCGCATAAACTAATTCCAAACGTGGTTTCTTCTTTAACTGAAAAGTGAAATGATTAAAAGAATGGTTTGATATATAGTTCCACCCATGGATTCATCTATTTATCTAAAAGGTAAAATTAAGTGAAAGATTGGAGTAACTGTTTTCAAACCTCCAAATTATACATATCTGCAGCCCCAACAAGCTTGTTCAAAGATGATTCTGAGAGAACTTGCTCATCTTTTCCTTGCTCTGGGTACTGCTCATTACCCTTTCTTCGTTTAACCATAGGCAATACCACAGCAGCTTCATTGGAGTCATCCTGTTTAGTCAATAGAAAAATGTCAAAACGTATTCTTCTTTCTGAAATACACCACTAGCACAGATTCAAGTTTTCCTTCGCTTTTAACCTGAACTCTTAAATTGATTTCAGCAAGTAACAACTAACAACCATTTCATAAATACAAAAGGGTACAACAATTACTGAAATAGCCATGATTACTGAAACACTTCATAGAGAAAAGTACTGAAAATTGGCACTGGTTTAACAAGGGACAGAAACACAGCCTGGACATATTTAAGGAATGAGTAGAACTGTTGCTACTTTAAAGCAATCTCACTATCTAGGCCGCTCAAGAGAGAAAATTAGAAGACCAAAACAAGATGAGAGTGCATACGTCTAGATTCAGCCCACGCTTCCGAGAATCAAGCTCCTCTGGTGTAAAGTCAGCCTATTTGGACCAATAGACAAACACCATCAGCACAGTATAAGAAAATGCCAATGATACCACAAAATCCATTCCATGACTTAAGTAATGTTCAATAAAACTGCATACCCTTTGAAATGGCTTGACTTTCAGCAAGTTGAATAGTGTTAAGAGAGGATAAATTGTAGAATCTATGTGTGAGGGAGCATCTAGCCTCCATGATGACTGCTCAACGTCCGAGAACACTGAATGGTGAATATAAAAGCTGGAAATAGAAACCACCCGTAAGTGTACAATAGCAAAGATCATTCACAAATCAAATTTACTCGCAACAAATGAAAAATGAATAGATAAAGCAAATGAAACTACTTTTAAAAATAAGGTAAAACATAAGGGTATCTTGCCAAAGGAATTGAAGTTTAACCTTATATACAACACAATCTCTTGCATCAAGTGAAGGTTAGCTGGTGCAGCTATGCATCTACCATGTACTTTCACCTTTTTAGAATTCACAAGCGGAACAAGGCATTTCGACCACTCCATTGGAAGTCGTCCAATCTAAACAAAATCACAATGAAAACATAAATGACTCCTTAAACTCTTGCGTCTAGCATAGATAAAGTACAATGTAAATTTGAACAGAACCACGACCAAAATATACTGCAATGACACCCATAAATGCTTATCAAACGAAATGTCAAACACTTGCTGAAAAAACTAATCATGTAACACTACTAAGTAAAGTATGCATGTACACACTTGAATAAACTATCTAAACCTTAATCCAAATAAAATGCTTGACAAACATGATATAAAAAGAAAAGCAATATTACCTCTCCTGATCTTTTAGTTGAGAACCGCACGATTGAAGCCGCAGCATTCGCAGCTCTTGCACTAACCCACGGTGCACTTGACCGATTCCTGGACTCCCAATCAGGAAATGCAAAATGAACAATCTCATTATCTTCCAATTTCCTCCCTTTAGTAGTCGAAAGCCCCGTAACCATGGTCCTCCCAACCAGCAACCAATCAGGTTCTTCTGGAAAATCCCCATTCTCTATCACCACTGTGCTCAGCCTCGTCTCCTCGACTTTCTGCTTCTTCCCAAATTTGGGTCTCAACAAATCATAACCGGAAGGACGCCTAGATGAGATTGGTTCCACCAATATCGGATTTTCGGGTTTCTTTGGAATCGCGGAGATTGGTTGCACCAACTTAGGCTTTTCTGGTTCTTTAGGATAGACCCCTTTTTCCTTGAGAAATGCTTCATATTCCCTCCGAAATTTGTCCTCGCTATTCTCCTCAATCTCCTCTTTAACCACGGAAACAGGTTCAGCTTTGACCAGATCACCAGGATTTTCTTTCTCAATTAGGGTTTCTAAAGATTCCTCTCTAGATCCCCTCCGAAATTTGTCCTCACTATTCTCCTCAATCTCCTCTTTAACCGCGTAAACAGGTTCAGCTTTGACCAGTTTACTGGGATTTTCTTTCTGAATTAGGGTTTCTACAGATTCCTCTTTTGCCTTTTCTTTTTCAATTAGAGTTTCTAAAGATTCCTCTGTAGGCTTTTCTGGTCGGGTTTCCACTGATTCCTCTGGAGGTACTTCTCTCACATTTAGGGTTCCTAAGCATGCCTCTTCAGGTTTCCCTTTATAGATCACCAATTCCAAAGATTCCTCTTTTGACTCTTCTTTATCATTTAGAGTGTCTGAAAATCCCTCTTTAGGCTTTTCTTTCTCAATCAATGATTCCAAAGACTCCTCTTTTGACAAAACTTTAGTGTTAGTTGCTACCAGAAACTCATCAAAAGACATTCGGGGTTTTGACTGTTTACCTTTGACGGGTTCCAACTCTGGTTCGGTGATTTCTTCCTGCTTGACTGCCTGTGCTGATATTCGAGCACCTCCAGTGCTTGTTTTGGTGCATTTCACAGTCATTGGGCCGGAGGTGGTGTCGAGGATGTGGTTGACGGCGGCATCGGGGTTGTTGCCACATTGAGAGAGGGCTTCAAGGATTTTGGAGTCTGGGTAATCAAAACCGATGATGGATCGGATTGTTTTGATGTTGGCTTCATTGTCATGTCCAATGGGTTTCGTCTCCATTGCTCAGAATGATCAATGGATCTCTCTCTCACTCTCTCTCGCTCTCTCTCTGTGAAATGGATAGATAGGGGAGAAGGAAAGATGGGAAGATTTTTGGCGAAATGAGAGAGGGGTTTAGAGAGGATGGAATTTGGAGGGGTTTTGTACTTAGGAGAGTGAGATTTTGGCGCGAATGATTTGACTTGGGTCGAGCTTCGCGGGATTTTTTTTTATATATTTTGGTGGAGTTAAGAGGTGAAGAAAATTTACCGCGTTTTGGCGCGAAGAGAGGGGCAGGAAGGAAGGAAGGGGGTGAACTGTAGAATTTTGAAACGGCGGTAAAAATTAGTGGGGAGGTGGTTACGAGGTCATTTTGATTGGTTTTGGAAAGGCAAGGAGCTTTTTATGGGATGTTTTGGCGTTTTGGTCGACTAAAATATGTATTCAAAGAGTATGAAATGGCGGTAACCCAAAATATTACTCCCGCCGTGTATTTATTTATTTATTTTTTGTTGTTGTTGTTGTTGCAAAATAAATGTGTTTCTATCGAATATTTTTTTCTTTTGGATTCTTAAGTTTGAATTAAAATTACAAATTTTTTGAACTCACAACGAAACGTTATTAAATTACACATTCAAAACATTAATTTTTTTCTAAAATTATGTAAAAATTAATTGAATCATTTATTTAAGAAGAACAGAAATAATAAAAGTTGCGTTTGGATGAGTAATTTATTGATTTAGTTTTTGAGATTTTGTAATTATTAAAGTAAAAAGTAAGAGAAAGATAGAGAGAAAAGGTATGGGACAAATAAGAAAGAAAAATCAAAAATCAAAAAACTGGGTAATTTAACACAACCAAAGGATCGCGTAAAGAAGTAATTTTGGTAGAGATATTTAAACCACACAACAATTTCTCTCTCCTCCCACACTCTTCTCTCTCCCCTCTCACTTCCGGTCCAAATTTCTTTCTACCCTCTCATCTTCTTCCACTCTACTCTACTTTTATAGAAGCAGGTGACGGTGGTATCGAGCCATCTGCTCC
>JAOTQG010109305.1:0-12162 GCA_025631175.1 Iris virginica
GTTATAATTTGATGTGATGTTTGATAAGATATAAAGGTGATATAGGGGTATGCAAAAATAATAGGTAGAGAGAGAAAACTTGCGTTTTAAAAACATGTGTTTTTGTTTTGTTTTTCAAACAATGTTTAAAAAACCGGACGGGTGAACACACCCCTTCTTTTTTTAAGAGGGTGGGGAGGGGGTGTAAAAAAAAGGGTCACGTCAGTTGTCACTAATTGCTCACTTACGATTTATCGTAGTTAAAGCTAAGAGTTGTGATAGGTCTACTGCAAAGTATACCGTTTAATCAATCGATTGTGCATTATGAACTTGTACGGTACAAGTCCGTAATGCACATCGATTGATTAAACGGTATACTTGCCGTGTATTAAGCTTAATTCTAAAGCTAAAGCCAAAACCCATAATTTCTGTAATCATGCCTCTTGAACCAAAGCTTATTGGCAACTTCGATGATAATGGCAAACAAAATTTCCTTAATACTCCTTCCTTCCCTTCATTAGTGGATGATATTTTAATTAAAAAATAGTTTCAAAATAATTATTTTTTTGAACGTTTTTTATTCATATTCTTTCAACTATTTATAACCATTAATTATATTTACCTTTTTTTAACATTAATAAAAAAATATTTAATAAGAATAGATCTATCAATATATATTATTTTCTTAATATACATGTACAGTAATATTTTCAACATTTCAAAAATATCCTCAGATTTCTCTTTTATTCCCCCAAAGAAAAAAAATTCTCATTTTTAAACAGTTTTTAAACGGTAAAATGGTGAGTGAAATTTCAAGTATCTCACAACTTTGTAAAATTCATTAAAATGTTGATTAAACTTTTAAAACGACCCTAAAATATGATTCACTTCATTTGTGTGCAATAAACGAATGGTAAAAGATGTAAGGGATCATAATTTTTGGGCTTGCTTTGAAAGTTTAATCATCGTTTTGACAAATTTTATAGAAATATCACCTAGTTGTTAATCTTTGGAAACTTCGGTCATCAATTTGGCAAACTTGTTAAGCTATAATCTAACAAAAGGTCCAATACACATTGTTTTGGGACGGGAAACCAAGAGGTGGCTCAGTGGTAGAGCCGAGCTTTACAGATTCGATCCCTTTCCATGCCCCCTTGGGGCCAAAAAAAAAAAAACATTGTTTTGGGACAGAAGAGTAATTCAAGTGAAATAATCAATTTATCACGTCAAGCTAAGTATCAATATTTCCGTTTTAAAATAAATGTCAAGTTGTAATTTTTTCATTCCAACATAAGTACTGTCTTTTAGCAAAAAAAATCTCTTTTGAATATCCAATAGTAAATTATATGTAACCATAAATATTTTTCAACTCACTAATAAAATCCTTTCTAGCCCATTAATAGAGTCAATTCTTTTTTTTTTTTTTTAATCACATGCAAATCAATAGATCACTTGTTTTAAACCGCAACTATTGTTAAAACTCAGAATAAATTACTACAAATTTACTCGATGTTAAATGGGTTTCCGAATTAAGCCCCTGCTGAATCAAATTCAACAATAAATCCCTTTTAACTACTAAAATAGACGATCCGAGTGCAAATATGTCAATTTTTTTTTTTTTTTTTGGGTACGATACTGCTAAGATGTGAATTTGTGGATCTCTCATGCCCAAAATACCCCAAGGTCTTGAACTTCATTTCTCTCTTTCTAACCTGGCATGTCAACCAAACTCAATCAGACCTAAAATCAACAGGCAACAACGACTTGTAGCAGCATCAAGTCCCACGGCCGCTATGACGATGGCTAAGGAAATAATTCTGAAAATGCAAGACAGAGTTCATGAAACAAGTATTCCAAAGATTATTCAAACCTCAATCCAAATTGAAACACGACTTCGACCTCCTCGTATCCCTCCCTGAAACAAACCCCTTGAGATTCTCCGAATCTGAAATCTCCATCCTATAGAAAGATCTAGATAGTATGCGTTAATTATAGTAACTCTATGTACGCTACCTATTTGATTTAGGACTTATTGCATATCCTTTATCAATTTGATTTAGGACTTTATTTATTTGTATAGATACTCTTCTATGATTATCAATAAACTTCAGTTGCTAAATTGAGCATTACTCCATTCTACCACATCCGTCCAAGACTCGATTTTTCCTCTTACCACAACTACCACAGAGTCTCAAGTTCAATTCAGAAAACCCCAAAAACCCATTTTCAGACATGACAACTTTATCGAAATTGGGTCATAGAAACATCCCCACTTCTTCTGGTCGACCTCTATCCCTTTATATTGAGATGGTGGTCGTGGCGGCGAGATGGCGAGGTGTTGGAGATTGCAGGAGATAAGCAGCCTGAGATGTTGGAGAAGCTGGCTTGGGAGACTTCAACAAATTCATGGTGTGAGGCGGCAAATTGAATATCTCTCGCTCTCACTTTTTCTGTCGTAAATTGCAGCCTAAATTGCTCTATCTCTCTCCCCGATTGCACTATTTATGGAAGCCCTAGCTTTTAATCCAAAACTTCAAAGAGTGACGATTGGTGTTGAATCACTGAGAAAATTCCCGAGGGTTGTGAAAAAGCTAATTAATTAAGGATGTTTATGTCTTCTACTAAGCTCCATTTTCCTTATTCAGACGGCTTTTTGAGTATAGTAGATAGAGGGGGATTTTTTGTCGAATTTGATAAATGAGGGATCCAACTCAAAATTACATGTAATATCGAGGAAATTTACACTAATTTACTCTAAAACTTATTAGAAGATAATAAAACGCCCAAAAGCAATCTAATTAGAGATGACAACGGGGGAGTTAGGGTAGGTATCTTACGAATTCGTCCGGACTTTCTCACTTTTCGCCTCAATCTCGCTCCGCTCTGTAATTGCAAAGGTCTGGACCCGCCCCTCTTATATTTATAAAATTTATTTTTTCCAAAAATTGAATTTAAAATTATATATTTTTTAATTTTAATTATATTTCTAACTCAGTTCAAGTACTCAAAGTGTAACTGTCTAAAAATATTATTTTTTTAATGTATACTATGTACATATTTTTTTAAAAAATGTACATAACAATAGTCGGGATAGGGTGAAGTAAAACCTAAATTCGAACCCGATCGAATCTTAGAAACTTATTTAAAAATTGAATTCGTCAAGACGAAATATCCTCGAGTTTGAATCTGATTCGAAGAAATTGTCATCCCTAAATTTAACTATCCAATTAGGAATCCTTGAGTAATTAAAATATGTGAGCCAAAACAAGCTATTTTCTCGGTGGTTGTATTTTCTTGGTTCTTGTATTTGACGGAGCGCAAGTTGAAACAATTTAGGTGGTACTTTTAACTTTGTTCAAGTCAAAGGATCATATGCTTCAATCTTCATTTATTAGTTTCTTTGCTGATGTTGGAATTGAGTTGTTTTGCTTTGCTTGTGAGACCCAAAACTGCGATTACGATAGAAGTTGTTTACAAAACATATAAGTGCTTAGTTTAATATACAAAATTTTACAATAAAAATAATATTTATTAAAAAGTCAATAAGACCCTTGAAAATCAATACTACTGAAAGATGGCTTCCCCATGGATGATTTGGATGGAGGGGGTACGTGACCTATTAAGGAATATTGGGGTGCTGGAGACCACTGAAAGGGTCATGTGGCTGGTGGGCCAAACGACGGCGGAGGAGGCGACAATTGAGTGGGTAGTACTCATTGGAGCAGACATGAAGGTTGGCTGAAAGGTGACACCTCCGATTCAACCACCGGACGAGATGACAAAACATGTGTGGTACTTTGAGGAGCATCAGGCCTTTGGATAGGCATTTGCACAGTTACGATTTTCAATCTCCATCCCTTCCAAATCCCCAACTACAGAAGAATGCAATGTTACTGAATAAAAAGCACGATGCTTTCTACTCTTGTATATCTACTTCAACATAATTCCTTAAAATTTCGTTTTTTTTTTCTTTCTATGAATGTTGAGGAAGTTGTTGATCTGAAACCTTCAAAGTAGTAAAAGCATGAGGAAGAAGAAAATGAAAGAGAAAGAGAAAGAAAAATAAAAATAAAAATAAATTTAATTTGTGTTTTATGTAATATGAATAGTATTATTATTTAGAGAGGGGGATAAAATAGGAAAATAGATATTTTAAAATTAATAAAATATTTTTAAAAAATTATTACTTTTAATTATGTACTATATTTATTATTTATATGCTTTATAAATAACTGCTACCCAAAATAATTATCTCTGTTTAAAATTGATGTCACAGTTGATGATATCAATTTCAGATTACGCAAATCTATCACCCAAAGTCACTTCACCTCACCTCTCTAGACTTTTCATAAAACTCTATCCTTGGTATTTTGGCAGAAAATATCGAGGAGATAGCCACTTGACAAACTCTTTTTTTTTTGTTGGTCCCAATGGTACGTGAAAAATGATCGAACCTACCTTACTTACATACGTCACTTAACAAACTCAAAAAGGGTAGTAAAGTCCTTTAAGTAGCCCCAATACTTTGATCAGTCTTTGACCACTTTGGCAAGGAGTGAGTTAGTAGATAAGAACCAAGTTGTTGTAATAGTAGTAGTAGTAGTAGGAAGGAGTATAGTCAATTTTAATGCCTCATATGGATTTCAATTTTATTTCCCATTTAAAGGCATACTCGTCGTCTAGACAAAATCTGAACCCAGCTTCTTTACTTTCTATAGAAAATTAAATAAAAGAAAAGAAAATTTCCCCCTGAATCTCCCCTCCCACTTGCCCTCCTTCCGCCATATATACTTTACTTGCCTCACCCTCACCTTCACCACCACCACCACCTCCTACCTACCCAACCCTCGCCCACTCTGTCTCTTTGATCCCAACATTTATCCCGATTCACTGGAGGACAAACTGAATCTACCCAAAATCCCCAACCCTCTGCTACTAATAATTACCCAAAATCCCCAATCAATATTATTGTCAACACTTATAGATTCACTGGAGGACAAACTGAATCTACGCAACCAGACGATGGAAGAACCACCGAAATTGAAAAAAAATAATAAAAATGCAATATATATATATATTATATGAAATATTAAGCTTGATTTTTACAAGGATAAGTGCAGAGCAAGGATACTAAACACCACAATAACAAGGAATTTGCTTCCTACACGTAATAAACACCAGAATTACAGTTTAAAAACCATTTAGTTAGCAGTACTCGGGGGAATGAGAAATACTCCACCATCTTCATCCATACCTTCAGCCCGGTTAACACAATCTATACAACAAAAAAATCCCCCCCCCCCCAACCACCCACGCCAACATCTGGCAGCGGATATCAATTCCACCCATCACCCACAAAAACAGAGCATCATTCACTCATCCCCCTTCTTAAATATAGTAATAATATTCACAGAAATCTTCGATTTTTTTTGGCTTCAAATGCCCCTTTCAACATCTTCGCATTTCTCCCCTTCCCTCCCCTCTTAGTAGAGGTTATTTACAGCGAGGAGAGACGGAGAACAAAAGATCCGGATTTGAGACCTCATCCGGGTTCATCACTTTACCAGCTCAGACACCCATCCAAGATCCGGATTTGAGACCTCATCCGGGTTCGGGTCAACGCGATCAAGTGGGTTCTCCTTGCTCAGCTTCTCAAACATCTTAACCCTTAAACCCCTCCCCGATTCCACCCTCTCCATGGCAGGTTCCTCCTCCAGACAACCATTGTCCCACGGCTCCAGAAATCCGACTGCAGGTCGGGTCACGGCCCGGGTCGGCGTGGAAGGTAAGCTGCAGAATCCGGGTCGGGCCATGGGGAACCTCTGGCTCATCTGCAAACCCCATGAAGCAGTAGGCATGGATTTCACCTTGTTAAGCTGCATCTGCCGCAGAGAAGCCACCATGTCGCTGACAGACGCGGATCCAAGCGATCGGCTCAGCGAGTTGGTCATGGGTGACATGGGCGGTGACTCAGATGGCGGAGAACAAGAAGTCGCTCCCTCCGGCGACGACGACATGAAAG
Organism: Iris virginica; assembly: GCA_025631175.1. Lineage (NCBI taxonomy): Eukaryota > Viridiplantae > Streptophyta > Magnoliopsida > Asparagales > Iridaceae > Iris > Iris virginica. Next base: position 6,002 of record JAOTQG010109305.1, read on the forward strand.
CCAGTCCTCTAACACAAGAGCTCTCCTGAGCGAGCCGACGTGGGGATCCATCGTACGACTCGCTTCGAGGACTCAGAACCCTAAGTTGCTCAGCCGTGTGAGCGAAAAAACAGACCCGGCGAGAGCAGTTGAGTCCGTCCTTACACGGCTGCGTACGATAACGCGACGGGTGAAGCCAGCACTCGAACACGCCGTGCGCCAACTCACACAAATCTCCCTTCTTGCAGTGCCCTTTCCTAAAATCAGGACACGCCGTACCAGAATAAGTATAAATCCGCGGGTCCCTCCGACGGGCCTTCTCGCCCGGATGAGCGAACGGGCAGTCAGTCCAGTCATGTGACCTCCCACGCGCGCACTTCCTCACCTTGAACTCGAACATCCGGAAATTATCACACGAAGCGTCCTGCGGAAGGTCGGAGTCAAAGCCCGATCCGTCGCCGTCAGGATCGTCATCGTCGTCTCTGGCGGTGGCGGCGAGGTAACGACGGAGGGCGGCGAGATCGTCCGTTTGGAGGAAGAAGGAATAGTCGTCCGCCCCATTAAAGTTGGCGCCATTTCCACTACTAGGGCTGGCGGGAAATGACGCCGCGGAAGGAGGACTGTTGGTGAAGGTCCATGGAGGGACATGCACCGTCGGGGCATGGAGGTTTCTCTCTCCGATCATCATTTTTGATGATATGTGCGTGCGTGCGTGTGTGTGTGTTTACTTTACTCTCTCCCTTCCGATGACTGGGGGGAGTGGGTTTGTATATAAACTGCTGGAGTGTCGTGGGGTGGGGGAAATTTTTAACTGCGGTCAAGTTTCTTTAACCATAGTTAGCCGTAAAACCGGGAGCGGGGGCTTTTTTCACTGCGGTTAAAAATCTGCGGGGATGTTCAAACGGCGGGGGCTGAGACGAAAGGCGTGTTTTGGTTTCTGCACGTGTCACTGGATGGAGATAGATGGTGGGCTGTAAACTGCCTGTGAGAGAGATTTGGTGACAGGAAGTTAAAGTGGAGTGGTTAGTTGTGTTGATATTTTTTAACGGACATCCAACTTGGATAAGTCCGAGGGCAGGGGGCGGTGGAGCGTTATGTACGCAAGAATACAGGGAAAAGGCAAAGGGAGGGGGGGAGGGACCTTTTAACTGGGCCGAAGTGGTTAATGAACCATTGAATGTGAGGGCATCGACATTGGTAGTACTCTCGAAGACGAGCTAGGATCCTCTGTCCCACTCTATATTTCACTTTTTGGCTCATTACTCACATTGTGGTGGGACCCATTATTAATGGATCCTACCATAATATGAGTAGTGAGACAGAGAGTGGAATAGAGAGTGGGACAGAGGATCTCGGTTCCTCAAAGACTCTTTCAGAATCTGTCACCTCAGCTTTTCATTATCTCATATTTTTTCAGACTTTCCTTCGTACTCTCAAAAAAATTAATCTCTTTCGTCAGATTTTTTCAGACTTTGTCACATCAGCATTCCACTATTTTTTATTCAATTCATTTTCTTTTCATAAATTTAATTATTTAATATATAATTATATTATAATATAATTTGAGATCTTTAATATATTTATATATAATTATTTATTAAAATATGTATAATTAAATTATAATTATAATTATTTTTACTAGCATATTTTGCATTTCACATTAAATAGTAGCTTTATTGATTTGAATATTTTATAAGTAACACACATAAAATATAAATTAAATTAAAAAACTAAATTAAAAATATAATTAATAAAATTACGTAAAAAAATAATATACATAGCTTGGCCCATATTGATCGCTACATTTGTTATTTGGCTCACCCATTCACACTACCCAACCCAAACATATACTTCCCCTCTTTCTACCCATTACACACGCGTCTCCCTATCTCACTAAACACTCCCACCTGTCTCCCTATCCCACAAAAGCACCCAACAATTGCCTCTCTTAATTCTCTCACCAAAACCCACTGTTGCCTCTCTTCTCCTTTCTCACTTATCTCCTCTTTCTTCCCCTTTCTCTTCAGGTAAACCGTCCCTCTCTCGTCTCTTTCTCTATTCGTGCCGCAAAGTTGCTTTATTCCTTCGTACCCCACGTAATTTCTCTCATGTTGTATCGCCGACGTATTTTCTACTTGAATTTTGCCGCACTGATTTGGACCCAAGAATCCCGTCGACGCTTCTCTCTCTCCTCTCTGAAATCTCCCACCCCGTCAGTGAATCGACGATGCGAGAAGCTTCCTCTCTCTCTCTCTCTCTCTCTCTCTTCAAGTTTCAAAAACTCTAAATGACGATGGGTTTGTATTATTTTGATTTTTGGTTTTTGATATGAGTGGTAATTTGGATGTTGATTTGGTTGTATCAGTAGAAAATGAAATGAGAAATCAAGTTGGGTGCCCTCATTCAATCTTCTTCTTCTTTCTGTTCTTTCTCTGATTTTTTTCCATTTTGAAAATAAGTTTTTTGATTTTCAGAAAAGAAAAAAATAGTTACAAATGGCATTCTTTGTTTTAATTAAGAGGCCAATTCAAATTTATTACCGTTGTTAATTTCTGCGGTTGATGTAAATTTTATTAATTTGTAGAATGGGATAATATGTGGCAGCATATCATTGGTCATTGAAAAGGTGAGAGGCTGAAGTAGAGGCTGGGTTTGGCCAGCCTCCCCTTCATTCTTTCCCCCCAAAAAATGGCCTACAACGATTCAGCCTGAGAGGGGAAAGGCTGGTACTGTTGCTCATCCCCTCTTCAGCCTACCGTTGTGGATGCCCTAATGGGTCGTGAATTCTCTGAGTTGATTGTTTGCTAAAACTATTATTATTTGTTGAAAGAACAACGTCAAAAAAAAAAAAAAGGAAAAAAAGGATAAATATCTTGCATATTTTGCAGAGCAACAAAGATTGTTTTATAATATATGTTCATTCATTTTCTTAAAGCAAAAGTTTAATCATATTTTTTCATTGTTTTTTATTTAATATCAATTTTTTATTTTATTTTAAATATCAGTCACTTTTAACTCATTTTTCTTTTCAAAGGTCACTTAAATAGTTATCGAAGTTATTTCTTACTGAAATCAAGAGCTATATATGAGGAAACAACAATCAACTATTTGTAACTCAAATTTTGTAAAAATTATGATAGTTATCTATCTTGGGTTAAAAGCAAATCAATGATCAGAAACAAAGAGAAATTTCGTCAAAACAAATCAAAAAGTTAAAAAGATTCTTCAAAAAGGGTGTGAATGATTCTATGGCTCAAGACATTAGCAACCGTAAAAGTGCCAAGGAAACATGAAAACTAATAATAACAAATTCATAAAACACAATAATGTTAGACCTCAAAATTTCTACAATTTACTGAGACGACTAGACTACTTTAAATTCACATCAGGAGCAAGAAACATCACAGACAAATCCATATTTGAAGAAACCATAAGAGCCCTTGAGGGGCATGGTGTATAATTTGATCAAAAAGATCTATGTTTGAATTATTTTTATAATTTACCTCCTCAATATTTGCAAATATCCTTATCTATCAAAGAATGTGTAGAATGCGAAAAAATGACTATTGATCAATTCTTTGAAAAAATTGAAGTTTATGAATCGAAAGGAGTGATAGATAATGTAAATAACTCTACTGTTATGAAAGTAGAGAATGTCTCTACAATGCTACATACTTAAGCATTTTCTGTTAAGGGACAACTTAAAGCAATCTCTCAACCTAGGATGATGAAATGATTACTATATAGTGCAATGAAGAAAGTTAACATGAATGCATCAAAATCTGCAGAATGTGGAGATCTATATAGCTTAGTTGCCAAATATGTCAAGAAAACTTTAAAAATCACAAGAACATGTATGAATCTAAACCAAATTCTGGATACATGCCTAAAACTAACTATACTCTCAGTTCTTCACAACCAGCTTCACAAGAAGAAAAAAAAAATGAATGAATATTATAAATGTGGAAAAATAGATCATTTTATCAAGAACTTTCCAAACAACATAAAAATGACGGAGAAAAAAAATTTACTATCTCAAAATAATCCATGCTTAAAATTGGCATAAGTCGAACACATGACATTTTTGATTCACAATTTTAAGTTCCTCCAATCCGATTATATTCTACACATAATTAACGTCTCAAACATCTACATGCATCTTGATCCTAGATATCAATTATATGTAGTTGATGGTTTTCCTTGTTCATATAACTTAACTTTTTTTTATTAATACTTCTCTTACTACTAAAGCTGAGAGTCGTGCAGCTCTTTCGCTAACACTTATTTTAAACTGTTGTACTCCTAATTTTTTTTCGAACTAATTATTAATCTTACTTTTTATTTCTTCTATAAAAATAACATCATCAACGAAGCATCATGCATATTCTTGGTTTTCATCCATTTTATTATAAGTATAAGTATAAAGGGAGCGGCTATTTATAAACTGTTAAGTAGAGTATATAATTACATGTAAAATATATTTTCAAAATATTTTACTAATTTTCAAATACTCATGTACCTATATTATCCCTCCCAAAATAACAATGCTATTTCTATTACTCAAATCAATACACACATTTAATTTATTTTAAACAATATTTTTCTCCCTCTTTGATCTTTTTCTTCCTCACTTGATAAACCCTTAATTCCTTCCTTGAAGTAATGTGAAATCCTTAATTTCTTCCGAGTGTCGAAGAAATCATAGACTGAACTAATCCCACTAGAAGTTATGCATAAACGATTTATAGTATGAATGAAGAAGCTATTTAATTTCTTAGGATGTAATCATCAATTTAAAGTTAAAGCTAATACGAGCGGGGAACTTATTTCAACATTCATATTCCAAGCAAGCATACTGAAAGAATGCATTATGGAGTTGAGAGAATGTATCTATAATTCTCAAAATTTCAAATTAAAAAAGGGGGAAGTTCCCTCCTTTTACACCCTAAATGTCAATTGAAAACACTAGCTAACAGACTATTACAAACTATACCCCCTACCCTCACAGTTGTAAGTACATAGCACCTTTCTGGTTCGTTATAACACTCCCTAACGTATCCTTAACATCCCTCCTCAAATTGGAGATACCAAATAGATTGAGCACATTCAGGTTGGATGATAAGAAAGCAAGGTGATGTCTTCTAAGAGCCTTGGTGAAAAGATCAACCACTTGTAGCGAGGAAGAAACATGATGAGTGGTGATTATTGTGAAGAGAAGCCTTATTATCACAGAAAAGAGAAACTGGAGTAAGAGACTCAACACCAAAATCGTTCAACAGTAATGGCTGTCACAAGCTAGCTATATAGCTACCAGTTATAGGAGATTGAAATAGAACTTAGAAACAAATTAAAGGACATTATGAAGCACAATGTCATGAGATAGCTCAACAGAACCAGAGCAAGAGATAATGGATATTTTACCATTAGTCAAATGAATAAGGGAATTCAATGGCTTAGGATTAATAAGAGAAGAAAATGAACAATTGATGTAGTCAGTGGCTTCAGTATCAATAATCCAATCATTAGCCACTAAAGTGAGTGGAAATACACCAAGATAGAGTCATGAAAGTGGAGGCTATGTGAGTACCTACACTGGTGGATTTAATAGTAGAATCAAGAGAATGATTGAAAATCTGCATTAATTGGTAATACTGAGGAGGAGTAAGAGTAGACATAGTGGAAGAATCAGAGCTAGGAGCCACACTAGGCAATGAAGAAGAGGCACAACTTTCTGCAGGCTATGTACAAGCCGATGTCCTTTGCTTCTGGTTCTTTGGCGTTTTGGAAGGATCATGAGGTATACTATGCCACTTGTGTCAATATGGAAATCCAATGAAAAAGAAAAAAGTTATCTTTCCTATGACCATTTCCCCCACAATAATCACAAACAATACACCTAGAAGAAGAAAATCTTCTAGAAGAACCAAAACAGTTAGAAGAACCATCTCTCTGAGTAATAGGATTGTGTGAAGGAGCAACTAAAGTAGTAGTATAAGATCTGGAAGAGAAGAAAGAACCACAGCTCCAACTGATGGAGGTCCATCCAGCCCAAAATACGACGAATCAAGTTGCGACCAAGGATCCTGCTACGATAAGGGAATTGAGGACTTATCAGCAATCAAGAAGGGAAAGAAGAGACTGTTGGTCGCAAGGCTCTTAGAATTCAAGGCACGGTGCAAACA
>JAOTQG010109316.1:0-12160 GCA_025631175.1 Iris virginica
GACCACTCCAGCTTGGGTTTAAGTGCACCTATTTGAGGGTAGGTGTTTAGGCTCAAGGCTTTAGGGTTGAGGGTAAGGTTAAGTGGGTTTTCCCTTTTAAACACCTTGTATTAAGAGAGAAAAGAATGCGCACACAACCAATCCTAGTTAGGCCGGACGGGTGAAGTCTGTTTCGGGTCATTGGACATCTTGGCGTAGTTGATTCCTTCTCCAAGACATAGACCTCTTGTATTCCACCTGTACATCAACTCCCCAAAGGTCGGACAATCCTTGGGCAAGAGTTCTATGTCCTTTCAGGGATCCACCACCCTACCATTCTAGGTCGTGTCTCTAAGATTGCCAATCAAGCTAATGTTTCATTTGGTTCGTGACTATTGTGTTTGACTCTTTTGTGGTCATTTTGACTTTTTTATGGCTTGTGACTCTTGGCTTATGATCACTTGCATGAGTAATGACTCTCTTTTATGTTTTGGTGTATAAGTGATTATTTCGACTCTTTTAAGCCTCGACTCTTTTGTGGCTTGTGATCACTTTGACTTTTTTTTTTCATTTTGGTGTATAAGTGATCATTTCGACTCTTTTAAGCCTCGACCCTTTCTTTTGACCCATTTGGATTGATTGGCAATCTCTAAGACAAATAAATCGGCCGATCACAGTGAGTGTCCTTAGACTATGTGCTTGTTTTGACTCGGGTTGTGATGGTACACTTCCCTTGTCCGTTGTAAATGACAGGGGTAGAGTGATGGTCTCGTTGGTTGGATGCGGGTTTAGTTATCCGGTGTCCCTTCCAAAAAGCCATGCGGGTTTGTGGTGGTAGACTCAAGTGTACTTATGAGTGTGTGCGGTATCTATGGAGATAGAGAAAAAATAAATTTTTCTTGAAGAAGAGGAAATCAAAGCTTTTAAGAAAATATTTGTTGAAAATATTTTCGTAACTATGATCATATATGTTTATTGACAAAGGATGTGTGATCTTTAAAGAGGTAAGATGAAGAAAAGAATAGATTTTTTTTTGTTTTTCTATTTCATCAAGCAAGTATTTAGTAAGAGTTGATTTTATCTTGCTTAACAAGCATGGGTGATGAAAGCATGAAGATGTAAAGAAATGATGAGATGAAATTTTTTGTGAGGCATAGACCTCGGTACCTCACTTTTGCAAGCACAAGCATATTTCTTGATTTTTTCCTTCTTAAATCACCTTTGATTTGCAATTAGGGTCTTACTACCCAAGAATGAGACCAAATGGGCTTACCAACCCAAGAATGGAACAACAATGAAGCAAGTATGCATTAAACACACAAGTGAGCTCAAAGCTCCAAGTTGATACATGGCAAAGCATTCATGTTGACCAAATGATCTAATTGAATATGATAAGTGTAAGTAACTCATAGAAAGCATTCAACCAATAACTGAACAATTTGTAAGACATAAGCATGCAAGAACATTATTTATAGAGTTTAGCCCTCTTAAGATCTCCCCAGCAGAGTCGCCACTGTGAGAACCCTCATTTTCGATGCCCCCTCGGATTAATGGTTGATTAATCGTGGTTTGTCTCGGATGAAACGTGTCATCGGGCGCCTGTGATGAGAACTTTAGTACAACTTGGGTTTCTCTTTAGTGACCACTCAACTTGTTAGAAAAATTGAGAGTCTCCTTCTCTGTTTTATGTTTAAGACTTCGGAAGCATAAACCTTTTAGATGTGTAGAGATTGTAGGTCCGAGGGCTAGGTTACGAATCGGAAAGGGGTTAGGCAACCAATTTGCCCTTTCGGTCTCTTAATAATGTTCTAGCATACATGTCTCTTATTGGTCGATCATTTGGTTGGTTGGTTGATTTTCATGGGATTTAAAAAGGATGCAAAAGGTGAGCATAGTCTCATCATCATTTATCTACACTTTAATCATGTAAGAGAAAAAAATGCACATTTTAGTCATGTGAATGAAAAGAAAATCTTCACATTTTTAATTATGTGAAGAAGAAATAATATACACTTTAGTCATGCACTTGAAAATAGGATATTTACATTTTAATCATGTAAAATAAGGAACTGATGTTTACACTTTAGTCATGTAAACGGGAAAATAATATTTACATTTTAGTCACGTAAAATAAGGAACTGATGTTTACACTTTAGTCATGTAAATGGAAAAATAATATTTACACTTTAGTCATGTAAATGAAAAACAAAGTTTACACTTTAGTCATGTAAAGGGAAGAAGAAATACATTTTAGTCATGTAATGAGAAAATAATATTTACATTTTAGTTATGTAAATAGGAAAATAACATTTACATTTTAATCATGTAAATAAGAAAGTAATGTTTTATGCCTTTTATGCAAAAGCTTGAGAATAATACTCATTTTCTTTATCATCCTTCAACCATTATTATCCAAGTGATGGAGACACTTTGGAAATAATACCATCGTTTACTGGATATTGTAAGCACAAGAATGCTTGAAAAATTAGTATTTGTGAGAAATATGTATTTTAGAGTTTTAAAGAAATGTCCATTATCACTAGATTAGGAGTGACTCTTAGTGTGTTCATTTTAAAGACTCCAAGAAAAGGAGTGAATCTTTGTGAGATTCATGAACACATGCATTCCTTCATCTCTAGATCCCTTAATGATCATTTGGAAGAAAAAGACGAAGAAGAAATTTAATCATAACCCAAAGATGGGAAATTAATCCCACGCTTTGAGGATCATAACTTGTATGTACAAGAAATTGAAAGGACTTGTATTTAATCCAAAGATGGAGTTTTAATCTCACACTTTGAAGGTCCATTTGTATAATATACATAGATATATATATATTAGTATTTGTAAATCAACTCAAGGAGTGACATTTGTAATCTCACTTCTTAAGGACTACACATTATGTGCATAATATATATAGTATAGATATATATAAAAGCAAGGTAAAGAAATGTAAAGACATTATCAACTCACAAAGTATGAGATTTGTAATCCCACACTTTTAAGGACTACACATTATGTGCTACATAATATATAGTATATATATAGAATTGAAAGACATAGATCAACTCACAAGAAATGAGATTTGTAATCCCAAATTTGGAGGTCTACACATTATGTGCTATAATATATCATATATATAAGCAATAAAGATGAACAAGTAATGAAGGGAGACTTAGCTCCAAGAGAAAGTGCATATCATAAGAAGAATGTACACATATTCTCCACTTGATTTTGTTACCAAGTGGAGATTCAAGTAATTTACATGAAGATTTAAGGAAAGAAATGAGCTTTTACAAGATTAAATGTGAAGAAGTAAAACCACCTACTTTAAAGGGGTTTGGACAATATGAATATGTATAATGAACACTCCTTATTTAGGTGATTGGAGTTAAAGATGAGAGAAGGAAGTAAAGAAGCTCAACTTAATGAACTCTCTTTAATGCATTCCAACTCTTTAGACTTTAGAAGATGGTCTTATATTTTTGTGTGGTTGAGAACTCTTGAGTTCTTGCATGGATGATTTTAATGGAGGAGAGAGATTAAGATGATTGATGAGAGAGAGGGTTGTCTTCTCTTAATGAGCTAGCAAGGGATTAAAGGTGATTTTTTAGGTAGTAATGGTGTAGAAAAAGGGATGTAAAGCTTCTTCTACAATGTAAGGTACAGTTTAAGATACAAAAGCTCCAGCTAACATTCCTTCTTCCCTCAGAGAACTTCTGGTCTGTCTCCCAACAAAAGGATCACCACCAATGATGTTGGAAATGAGGTGGTGTCTTGCTTCTCTTACTTTTCTAGGCAGGCCAGAGGTTGAAGCTAAGGTTTCTGATGGAGTGTTAGGGTTTTCAAGAGGTGTATCTTGGCTTGAAGAAGTTGATGAAGATGGATTTTCAAGTGTTAGTGTTTGCAGGGGTGGAATGATTCCAGTCTGTAATGGTTCTGGTGTGAAGTCTTCTGAAGAAGGTTCATGACTTTCTGCAGAGGCTTCTATCACTGGAACACGAGAAACATCATTAACTGGATTATGATCATAACCTTCACATGGCTTATCAAAGTCATTAGAATCAACATGAGCCTTATCAGGCTAAAGTATACTTCTTTCATCAAAAGTAACATGAATAGATTCAACTATAGAGAGAGTTCTCTTGTTATAGACTCTGAAAGCTTTGGTGTGCTTGGCATAACCAACAAAGATTCCTTCATCTTCTTTGTCATCAAATTTTCCTCTTTTGGTTTGGCCTGTGTACAGAACATAACACTTGCAGCCAAAAATCTTGAAGAATGATACATTCGGAGGCCTTCCTCTCTAGAGCTCATAAGGTATCTTATTGTGGAATTTTTTGATCAAACACCTATTTTGAGTGAAGCAAGTTGTCTTAACAGCTTCTGCCCAAAAATACTTAGGCAATCCAACTTCTAAAAGCATAGTCATCCCAGCTTCCACAAGTGTTATGTTCTTCCTCTCAACTACTCCATGTTATGTTCTTCCTCTCAACTACTCCATTGTGTTGAGGAGTTCCGGAGGCAGAGAAGTTGTGATCAATTCCATGATCATCACAGTATTGATCCACCTTTTTACTTTTGAATTCACCTCCATTGTCAGATCTTACACTGACAATTTATGTCTCTTTCATTGTTGAAAGTTGTCAGAATAGCTGTCCCACCACTTTGTAGGTGTCATCTTTGGAGTGCATGGTTTCCACCCAAGTATACCTGAAGTAGTCATCTAAAACTACAAGACTGTATCTGGAGCCTCCCAGATTGAAGGTTGGTATTGGTCCAAACAGATCCATGTGCAACAATTGGAGTGGCCTAGTTGTTGAAAGGCATGGTTTTGGTTTGAACGAAGTCTTATGAGCTTTACTTAAAGCACATTCCTTACGTTTTACAAGGGATGACCAGAAATAGAATAAAGTCCTCTCACAAAGTTTCCTTTGGAGAGTTTTGGTAAGTTTTTGAAATTCAGATGAAAAATCCTTCTATGCCACAACCAACATTTTTCACTGGGTTTTGAGCAACTAAACAAACAGGAGTTTTATTTGAAAGCTCAGAAAGATTTATTGAGTAAACATTTGATTTTCTTACACCAGTAAGCACAGTTGAACCTGTTATTGGGTGTCTTACAATGCACTGTAAGTCAGAGAAGACACACTTTAAACCGTGATCACAAAGTTGAGAGATGCTAAGCAGATTATGATGAAGGTTACTGACTAAGGAGACCTTGGTTATTTCTAAAGGTCTTCTTATCATTGAACCATACCCTACTGTTTTACCTTTAGTACTACCACCAAATATTATTGGGGGGCCTTCTGCTCTGACAATGTTGGAGACAAGTTGAGGAAAACCAGTCATGTGAGTAAAGCCCCACTGTCCTGTATCCATTCATCAGACACCTCTTCCAATGCCATGAAGCAAACCTACAAAAAGCAGTTATTGGTCCCCTTTATTATTCTTTGGGTCCAGGAAATTAGTTGTCCTTGGGAGTCCAAACCTGTCTTCCCTTAGGAGAATCCTTCATAGGGGGTCTAGGATTGAGCTTCTCAAGGCAATCCATGGCCTGATGGCCATCATCACCACATAAAAAGTAGGCTTTTGAGTAGATTACATCTCAACAGAAGGTTTCTTAGTCTCAACCATAAGACCCTTCCCCTTTTTAGGATTTCTGGCAGGAACAAACTTCACTTGGATCATCTTGTGAACAAATGACCTTTTGATGTGTGATTTTCCTTGGGCCTACGGTATCGAAAACCTTTCCTGGAGCAATCCGACGGAAGCCTTGCTTATGGGAGGCCTATCATCGGAGGCCTTGACACTTGACATTACCAGCTTGGTTTAAATCTTTTATTTCTTCTTGCCAGTTCTATTAGGGTACTCATGTTGGACGAGTAGTCCTTCCCCGTAGATTCATGAGTTACCTCAAGGAAACGTTCCTTAAGGAGACCAAAGTCACATTCTGTTGATTGATTATTATCTGAGGTACTTGTTTCATGCTCACTGTAGGTTTTAAAGCCAAGACCAGAATGGTCATCAAAACATTTTTGGTTTTCTAAAAGTGCTTTCACTGCAGCCTTGGAGTTGTTCGGAGACCTTAGAGTGTTAGAAATCTCCAGTATGGTCTTCCATTTTCTCTCAAATTGAGCATTCAGCTTTCCACTCAGAATCTCAAAAGCAATTTTCTCATCTCTCGGTAAATTCAACTCTTCTAAGTCTGTCTTCAGTGTTGCCACTTCAAGACTTAGAGTAGAGTTGGAAGTTTGGATCAATTGCAAGTCATGTAAGAGTCTTTTGTGTAAAACATGAAGTTTTTCAAATTCTTTGCCATCTCATTCATCTCCTCCAGTACTTCCATAGGAACATATACAGAAATAGTAGACTCAGAGGTCTTAGTTTTCTTTGAAACCTCACTCTTTCTCTCGATAGTCTTGAAAACCACTTTTGGCTTTAAAAAGGGATTCATGGGTGGAAGATGAGTATAAGAACTATCTCCAATTTTATAGACCATGTATTCACCACAGTTTGAGGCTTTTATGGTTTTCTCCAAAATTATGGTTGAAGAGTAAAAGAAAGAGGGTTCCTTTTTGAAAGATTTGGGATGGGTTCTCTCAGCTTCAAAAATTGCCATACGAGCAGTTTCTGTCTCTTCAGCAAAGTCCTCTTGCTCATTCTCTGAGTCAGTTTCACATCAGATATGTAGATCCTTTGGTTCCTCACTGACAACCATACATTTTTGTTTTTGAAACTTAGGAGACTTCTTTTTGAAATATTCGAATTTAGGCTGAGGACATTTGAAGAGAAGTGATCAGGTTTTCTACAGTTAAAACACAGTAAGTCTTCTGAAGGTGTTTTAGGAATGTAGGCCTTTTGGTAAGGTCTTCCGGAGGACTTTTGAAAATCAGAAGAGTTCTAATTTTATTTTGATTTAAAGTTTTTGTAAGACTTCCTTTACTTAGGAAATTTCCTGACCATAAAAGCAGTTTTATCATGCTCATTATCAGAGTCATCTGACAGATTCGGAGCACTTGACAAAGACTCAGGTTGTGCATGTAAAGAAAGAGTTTTCATATATTTTTCTGACTCCTGCAGCATTTTGAGCTCACTCTCATAAGTGGTGAGATTAGAAATTAGATTTTTCAGGGTCATCACATTCAAATCTTTTGAATCTCTTAAAGTAGTGGCTTTCACATGCCAAGCACTACCTAAACAGCTCAGAAATTTAATATTGATTTCCTTGCAATTATAAAATTTACCAAGAGCTCTAAAGTCATTGATTACCTTGGTGAATCTGTTCTGGCAGACTCTGAGACTCTCCTTTGGATCCTGTTTGAAGGTGTCAAAGGCAAGGATGCAGTTGTACAGCTTGTTGTCGTTGTAGGCAGCATCACCATCAAAATACTCACAAAGTTCATCCTAAATGTCTTTGGCAGTCTCACACATCACAATTTGTTCAAAGGAAGCATCTTGAATGCAACAGAAAGGATGTGTGCAGCTCCCCTGTCCAAATAGTCTAGTGTCTTGTCTTCCTCAGACCATTCAGCTTCAGACTTGATCATGATCTCTCCAGCAGCAGGGTAGGGAGCATCATCAGGATGTCCTACTGGCGGAATACTTATAGAGATCTTAGTAGGATAGAATGGACCATGAATTAGAAATTCTAGCATTCTCTTGTCCAATGACCATAAATACCTTTTAATTATGATTTTCCATATAGAGAAACAGTTCTCATCCAGTATAGGTACAAGACTAGCATTTAAAGTGAATAGGCATTTTAGCTGTGAGGCTAAATGAAAAGATTTTTCAGAAATGCTTGTAGGCTCTGATACCAATTGTTGGTCCCACTTAGCACATTTAGGCGAGGAGGTGAATAGCCTATTAAAATTTTCTTCCTTAAAACAAATCACAAGTTAAAACTCTCACCCTTGAATTAATGAAGGGGTTTTTGTGTAGTGGAATACCTTGAGTTTTGCTTATGAAAAGTATTCTGGTTTGAAGAAAAGTAGTTATGCGTTATACTGAAACGAAGACCTTGTGAAAACAGAAGTCCTCTGATCCTTCAAAGGATTTGAGATAGCGAGATATAAAAGTAAATCACAAACAATAAGCAAAAGCAGAAAGTAAATCACACAAGTATTTATAAAGGTTCACCAATTAATTGGCTAGTCCTCGACCAAGCTGGTCAAACTTGGATTTGTGAGCAAGATCCACTATTCTCCTAGTCTATTACAAGTGTAAGTCAACAGCATACTTGGGCTAAAGACCTTTGAAACAAACTAAAGAACAATCAGAACACTCTGAAAAGAAATCAAGTCAAGCAATGTGACCTGTGTTTTTTAAGTGTGTGCCGCTAAGTGTATAGACTCATGTGTGTTTACAATCTCACCAAATAACCTCCTCGAATCTTAGTGTGGGAGGCTATCCTAGTGTTTAGTGATTACAATAAAATACTAAGACACGATTTGGCTTGTAACGTAGGGTTGGATCTATAAAATTTATTCAATTACAGAAGTATTAGAACTTAAGAACTGATTCCCTCAGAAGAAGGGTAGCAGCAGTACTCAGAGTTTTAACCAACCATTCAAGTCTGGAAATCCTCTTCTACTTATAGGTAAAGTCTACGATTGGAAGACTTCATGGAATCTACTCAGAGGATGTGTGTCAATTGATGACTTGAGTTATTGAGAAATTCGCAACAAAATTTATCTTTTTGTGATGTCATTCGTTGGAAAGAATTGTGTCAATGATTGCGATTGTACTGGGATGTACAATTGCTGACATCTGTCCTTGTGTACGTTACTCCTTCTAAAAGATAATTTGAATTTCAAATCTTGAGGAAAATGCAAGGAATTTCTTCAAAAACAAATGTAGTCATTGAATGGGAGACTCCATCGGCAACCTCCAGTGTGCAAGCCTTCTGTTGAAAAAATGGATTACTTCAGTGTAAAGGCTTCCGGCAGAGGACTTGAATTGTAAAATGACTTCTTTGCCCTTTGATATAAAATAGGCGTATACCTCCATGTTATAAAGCCATGAAAAAATTGTTTTGTAAGTATATTATTGTTAAATGTCTATTATATATGTAAGTTAGAATACGCGATAAATAGACATTATATTAAAAAACCAATTGAGGCAATTAATCAAATCTAAAAATAAATAAATTCTAACAACAATATCGTGTGGGATGTGCATATAACAACTATAAATGCACAGTATCGTGCTTTATAATATAATGGAGAGTGAAATGTCGAACCCACAAAGATTAGTTCCAATCCTACTGATTACTCTGATTACAGAGATACTTATTTTATTTAAACGATATAAACTTTTGAGTTGATTAACTATTAGAACACTAAACTGCATTAATGACTTGGAATCACTTTGAAAGAGAGAAAATATGATTAAAGAATTCTATAGTTCCGACTTTCCCTAGTTGTCAATTATGCCAAAAATCACTCAATGACACAAGTTAAATACCCTTTTTTATTGATTGAGAACACGCAAATAGTCTACTCCCTCTCTCGATGGTGAGTAGTCAATAACTAATATATTAACCTAGACTGCAGCATCTACGATTAATACAATAAATTTATTAAGTTAAAGTTCTCATAGTGACCAACTTAGGTTTAACGACCTTTCTGTTCTATTAATCCCTAAAACAATTTCTTCTCGTTCTTAACCGAAAAGCTCTATTTCAATTTACGTTCCTGTTTAGAGATATGTCCAGTAGGTGGTCAGTCTAATGAAAGCATTAAGTACAAAAGAACACAAATAAATCCCAGACAATAATTTGTAATATCAATTAATCATTCGAATATAGATTCAACACATGTTCCATCTTCCCCCTAGGAAGAGTAAAATTAGTTCACAGTCATAATGAAATAAAAGAATAAATCGTAAACATAGCGTAATTAAAGAGGTAAAAAGAGAACAAAGATGAAACATGTGTTTTCCTCCTAGAAATCTAAAACGGATCTGCTAATTCTCCAAGAATGAATGAATACCCGATCCCCCAAGCATAGCAACCTTAGGGTTAAATACTAGGGTTGGAATTAAATTCTAATTGTCTCTATATCTAAAATACAATATAATTAACTAAATCACTTAATCTCTTGTGTCTTGGTCTTCGTATGGTAACCAAAATTTTAAGCCCGATTTTGGAGAGTCCCAATCGTCAAAGAAATCTTTCGAAACGAGTTTTCAAAAATGAAATTCTAAATCGCATTGCAGCAACACTGAGATGGCCATTGTTGCGCTGTTTTGACCGCTATAGCGCCGCGACTGTTTTATATATGATGTTTTCAGCTTTTTGCAGTTTAGGCCATGAAAGTCTGAAACTTTAACCAAATGTCATCTAAGTTCCTTAATTATACAAAACTCCAAAACACATGTTTAATCACTAAGAAATATTCGAAACTAACCAACTTCAGCATGAAATGAAGCCCCATATATGTGTATAAAACACACGTATAACCTATCTTTTATGTCCTAAAATTCAATTTTGGTCTTCGAACTTTGTTAGTTTTATCATTTTGCTCCATTTATGCTCCAAAATGCTTTATTTTTCGTATTTTAACTCTAAAGTTCTTGAAATTCATGAAATATACAGAAATAATAATGTAAATCATAATATCATACATAAACCAATCAAAATAGGTATTAAAACTACTCAAATATATAGATGTTTTAACACCAATCACAAAACAAAATATCTTACTTATAATTAATTATTATTCAAAAATTAAATCACCTGAATATTTATTAAACAATTATTTTTTTTACACTAGTTACTTATTTTTAATCATTAATAAAGATATGTAATTCGTAGTTTACATGTACTTAGTAAAAATAATTAAAATTTAAGAATCTGAATATGCTACTATAAAACAATAATTAATATTGTATTATGTTAAAATGAACATATTAGACAATTCTTTTGCACAATTCTTTTAGATTGGAGGTACAATGCAAAATAGTTCAATGAGGAGACACATAACTATGTATGCAAGTTTAAATCGTTCAAATCGCTAATTGAATTGGATCAAACCAAATCGATGAGTTTGATTTGGTTTTCGCCAATGACAATTATGTTACGATTCGAGAAATTTTCATACCGCATTCTTCGATTGAGATTTCGACACCCCAAACTGAATCGAACTAAACCAAACTAAATTGATATCTAATGTATATGTATATTTTTATATGAACGCCTCATAATTTTTATATATTTATATAACCCCTTTTAATTATATATATAATAGAATAATAATTATATACTAACTTAAATTTAATTGTATTGTGATGAACTCATAAACTTTATAACTTTAAAGTTGTACTAATTATTATGTAAACAAACAACATCGTATAGATATTTTTTAATTTTCATTATAAATCTTAGGTTATTAAAATTAAAAATAATTTTTAATTTTACATTTTCATAATAAATCATATGCTATGTTTAGTTTTTTTTTAAACTTACAAGATTTTTTTTAAATCGATAAATCGAATCAAACCGAACAGCGATTTATTGATTCAATTTAATTTAATTTACTTATTTCACGATCCGATTTAAATTTAAAAATTTTCAACTGATATGGTGCAATTTTTATCCCCAAATCGAACTAAAAAGACCAGTTGCACTCTACACAAAACTCTTGAAACCGTAGGCGTTTGACTGTAAATTCTGTTCGAGTTAACATATAGGTAGGTGGATCCAGTTACCAATTCAACAACGACTTGAAACGTCCCCCATTTCCCTCTCGGTCAAAGTCGACGGTTTTCCCTCTCTCCCCGAATCCGCAGCGCAATACGGAGATGGAAGGTAACCTGGCCGCGGCCGGCGGCGGGGCCGGTGGACCGGCGCCGTTTCTGTTAAAGACGTACGACATGGTAGACGACACATCGACGGACGAGATAGTGTCGTGGAGCGCGAATAGAACGAGCTTCGTGGTGTGGAACCCACCGGAGTTCGCTCGCCTCCTCCTCCCAACCTATTTCAAGCACAACAACTTCTCCAGCTTCATCCGTCAGCTCAACACCTATGTAATACTTTACCCTCAACTTGTTTTAACTCGAATTCTATTAGTCTTTACTCTTTTCCATGTATATATCTCTCTATATATATGTGTGTGTGTGTGTGTGTGAGAGAGAGAGAGAGAGAGAGAGAGAGAGAGAGAGAGAGAGAGAGAGA
>JAOTQG010109338.1:0-22768 GCA_025631175.1 Iris virginica
GAGAGAGAGAGAGAGAGAGAGGGCATGGGGGTGGGGAAAGGGTAGCTGAGCTTTTGGCTTTTAAAAAGGGCAAAAAAGTCTTTTGATAATTTTCCCCCAAATTGTTTGTCCACACAAGCTCCATGTCAATGCTACATAAGATTTTTCATGCCACATATGACAGTTGACCAGGTCAAAATTAGAGCAAGAATCAAATTGTCCAAGTTATGAAAGGTTTGGGACTACTAAGGTAATTAATGATAGGTAGGGACTAAATCTTCTAATGAGTCATATGTTAGGGACCAAATTTGTCATTATGCCGTTATTTGCTCATTATTTTGTTTATTTAACTTGCACATTGCTCTCATGAGATGTTTTATTTCTCTTGTTGGCTGATGTCCAGATGTGGCTGTTGATCCAGATGCAGGTATAGTCTACTAGTAAATACTGCTATATCTGTTTTGGGGTATATTTGGAAGGTCTGGTACATGACTAAGATATATAGGCCATAATTATATAATCTGTTTTCTTTGTAGCTTTAGACAGATTGGACTCAACAATCATTTTTTTGTTAATTGATCAGTCTGTAAGATTACTTAAAAAGAGAATCAAATTGCTGTATCAATATACAGGAGATTCAAAGGGTGATGAGTATTAGGTATTGGCGTCCTAGTTAAGACACCCAGTCCTTTTGTGATGATTGTACTTTTGGTCGAGGCAATATGATTTTCCAATATTATTTGCTCAAATATAGAGAAAAGGTGTATGTGGTGGCGCACCTGATCACTAATGGACTGGCATCTTGGTGCCAAGCCTTGCTAGTGTAAATTATTAGTTTGTATTTTATTTGATACAGTGCTCATAGGTGAAATTCTCTGACCAGTATAAATTTTCTTGGTGCCAAGTGTTATGGAATGCCCATTCGTGCAGTAACTTGTTTATTTACTTATTTTGGATTACACTGACTCAGACCCAACCTTGTGATGTAGGATTAGGATTAGGTGATATTTTGAAGCCTGAATTGATATTGCCATTGATTGAGACACTTCCTTGGGAAGAAACCCTGGCATCACACTTACCTGAGGTATATGTTTGTCAGCAAGCTTTGATAATCATTATATTTCGTCATGTTGCTCTTCTCTGAGAAGTGTTAAAGGGTTTGCAGGGCCAATGGACTCCCCATGATTTAATGGAGTTGCTTCAGAGTCCACCTTTTCGCCAACAAGTAGACTCATTCACATATGTGAGAATTTGGACTTGTGTTTCTTTTTTATTTTGATGTTTTACCATGTCCTGTAGTTATTTGTTGAAAAATTTCTCTTTTGTTCAGGTGCTTCGAACAGGACAAATAGACCTTAATCAGTTTGGAGTTGACCCCAGTAAATGTAAGCATTCAAAGTTTCAATTTCCTAGTCACTAGTTAAATTTTCATAATTTGATATTGTTGTAAATATTATTGTTAGGTTTCAGAGTGAATATGGGGGGAACGGGGCATCTTAAATATTGACATTTGCTGCAAGTGTCTTTGACTGGTAGAACTTTCACTGGTCCTAATCTCTTACTTTTTAATTGTTGTGCTTCACACAGACAAGTTCACCGTCCTCTCGTTTCTTGAAGCACTTGAAGATTCTGTTGCCAAAACATCTACCTCCGAGGAACCAAGGCGAGATGACAAAGATTTGATATCTCAGACTTGTAACCAAGGTGATCCAATGGACGAAGGCCAATAATAGTAGACTCACTGGAGAGGTTACAAAATTCAAATTGTATTATTGCTTAGAAAGATATAGCCTTACAGATTGGAAAGTGATCCATGGATTTTTTTCTTTTAAATCATATTTGTATCTCTGTGGTTGCAAGTACATTCAGATAATTGTTAGGGTCTGTTTTGGCAAAAAAATCTCAGTATTTTTAAACTTTGGTAGTTCTTATAAGGAACCTTTCTAAATGCTTTATGCAGGAGATTTTAAAGACATCTGAAAATTGGCCAAAAAATGTGTGTGTGTGTGGGGGTGGGGTGGGGGGTTCTAAAAATATTAACTAATACAGCGTCGTGATTCTTTTTGTAGTGTTTTGGTTTGAATGTTCGACAAGACAGTTCCTTAGGCCCATTGTGAGGGTTTGTGTTGTCTTTGTCTCATGGCTTAGTTGCATTTTCCATTTCAAGACTTGCGACAAATTTTCCAAGTGACGAACTTCCGAGTTGTATAAGAAAGAAGAGAAACAACTGGGAGTTCAAGTCACCTTTCTTTGAGCAACTTGTTTGACAAGTGTGGGACTCATTCTCTTGGCAATGGTCAGATTACAGTTAATTGATTTCTACTTGTACATATTAAGACGTTATTGTCTGTAAATTAATTTGAAAATGAGAGAAACAAAGTTCACACATTGAAATGCAGGCAAAACGGAAAGTATGGTTTTGGATTTCTAGCAAATCCTTTAGTTAAGAGTAAGTTAGACCTTGTAATGCTAATGTTTCCTACGTGCTCTCTTAGGATTACAGCCAACTTGTGTACAGTAAATGTTGCTGCAGGTGCTAAGCTAAGCTCCCTAAGACCTCATCGGATAGGCAAGAGAAAGCCATTAATTTGCTTCTCTCCAGACATGCATTATTATGAAACTTGATGCTAAAAAAAAAAAAAATAAGACCACAAACTGCAGAATCAATGCACTGGAGAATGTTGTGAACCCAAGTTTGATGCAAAGGTTTCAAGAAGAGGGAGATTGAAAAGCAGCCTGCAGCAGTAGCTAAGCTGTTTGCTGAGGAACAAGAACAAGTAGCGCAGAGGGATTTCAGTTTCAATGTAGCCCATAATTTGTTATTGCAGCAACACAGAAGGATGAGGATATAATCTTGGGATTGTATTTAATTTTGTTCTTTTGAAAAAAGTATGTAAAAGAAAATCCTTTACTATTCATGCCCAAATTCATCTAATCAACAATAAACAATTGAAATGTATACAACCAAAACGAACAAGTTTCCCACACCAAAAAAGTGTGTTCATATCTTAAGCTTACCAACTTCTCTTTTTCTTGTACTTAAAAGTACATTATGGATACCAAGTAAAACCCAGAGCTAGCTCTAGCTCCAACTAGTATCACAACTTCTCCTAAGGGAGAGGCAAGGACTCAGGAGTAGAGGCATTATTAATCTAAGCCTATTATAAGCATTTTTGTAGCCGTTTATGACATTATTTCATATAAAGTTATAAGGTTTGAGTAAGGTCCATACCCCCTCCAACCTTTAAAAAAAAAAAAAAATACGAGTAAAAGATATTATTTGAAAGCAAAATGTCGCATTACGCTATAGCTTGTTAGCCTTTTCAGAATGTTCCTTTAGAGAGTATTAATGGCCGAAACATAGGTGAGGAAGTTAGGATCATGCTCAAGTTTCTCCATGTCTTGTTTCCGTATATTGATCCATGCTTGTATCCCTGCACCGTCGCTTGTATCAACGAGGATTATTGTGTGATTTAGCGTATTAAGTGTAGCAACCCAAACGGGGTTCCCCCACCCAAAATCTGTCTCATAGAAAGGAAACCTGCTCCAGCTACTTATGGCTAGTGATTCCAGTTTACTGCTGTTGGCCATAAGGTCGATTCCTGCGATCAAATTAGTAAAGTACATATCAGGATCTTCATGTACCTTTCTAACGAGTAAAGTGTGTACAAGTTCTTGATTTCTGTCTCTAGCAGCGGAGATTATTGCAGCCCATAAGAATGCCGTCACAGCCTGAACACGAGTCGGGTTTTGCATCAACCCGACTTTTTCTTTGAGTGCAGCAACCTTTGGCCCATCAAATACCAACAATTTGTTCACATGGGATTCTCTGCTGTGGCCTAATTCCTTCGAGATACTGTCAAAGACCTCTGGGTCGTCTAGAGCAGGAAAGAGGGCTGTGCGTCCGGTGAAGATCAAACTTTCGCCCACTTTGTCTGGAACATACTTTTGATTCCCCCGGGAAATAGCTGCCCACATTTGAAGAAAAGAAGATGCTGCAGAGCTACATTGTGCCTAATACAGGCCCCAATTGCAACTCCGCTGCTGAAGTGGTTGATTTGGAGAGCAACGAGTGGTTCGCTGCCAGTTACCACTGGTACGCAATGTTGGTAACAGGTTGATCGAGCGGAAGAAGTTGTTGTAGCAAATGGGTTTTGGGGCTGTCAAGCACAGTGATCATCGCAGTCAATCGATGTGTAGTCGTGGTAGACTCTGGCCGCAAGCGGGTACATGTGAGTCAAAGTCTCGGCGAGAGCTTTCTTGATCCGATGGTCATGATCATCATGATTGGTTGCTGTGTTAGAGTAAAAGAGGAGGTAGGGGACGTACTTGTAAAGACAATCGCATAGTTGATCCATATGAGAGAATTTGTAGTTTCTGAGGCTTGGGAGAGTTGGGGAAGAAGGTTTGATTGTCTCATGACAAACAATCTCCACTGTAAGGGCCATTTCTGCTCCAACTGGGTACCAAGATAGATACACACCGGTTGTATTTGTATGCAGCTAGGCCTGTTACACCAACCCGTTATCTCGATCTCTCTCCTCTTACTTAGCTTCCCTTATCTGAAAGTATGGGTGGGGTGGGTGCAGTTGAGGTGCAGAGTGATTCGGAGGTATTGAGTAAAGAAGGGGCCGGGGTGCTGCCCAACCTCCATAATAAATGAGTCAACTTTGTTGAATTCCACCGCCTCCGTCCTAATCTTCCAACAATCAGCCAAAGTTTTGCAGGCGATGGAATTCACAGTATTCACATTACGGGAGGAGCCTTAGCCTTAGCCTCAGCCTTGCATTATTATTATTATTATTATTATTTCCCAAGTTGGTGGACCATTTCAATGGACGTGATAATCTAAACAAACGGAAAACAAATCTAGAAAAGGTTCTGGTCCAGATTTCTTGGACCGGAATGGGGTTCCTATATTTATGGATGTTAGGATTCAGAGCCATGTTAAAAATTGCGATCCATCTCTAAATATATACTGTGCATATTTTAGGACATGAAACCAAAGATATAAAAAAATTATATAATAAAAAAAATAATTAAATAATTTATAAAGAAATTATGAAAAGAGAAAGTGTGAGAAAAAGAGAAAGAAGGGAATGATGTGTGAGCGAGGGTGAGAAAGTTGGGGGATGAGGGAGGTGGCCGGGGGGAGCGGAAGAGGGGGTTGGGGAGTAAAGAGGGAAGAAGTAGGGACGTTGGGAGAGTATAGATTACTGTTTTGAATGTTCTATCGATAAATAGTAAATTTTAGATTCGGCTATTCTCCATTATACTTTTCTTCAATTTCACTCGATGCATATTTGGATGGAGGACATGTGTAATCAATGAACCTAATTACACTAAACAATGAGTGGAATTAGAGAGAAATGTAACGGAAAGATGTCGGTTCCGTAAATTTCGCTATGCTTTAAAACATGTATATATACTAGAAAATGTCCTAAATAATTAAATATTTTTAAATAATTTAAAAACTATTTTTATTCAAGAGCGGGAAGTACAAAAATAATTTTAAAAAATAATAATTTAATTAAAAATAATTTTAAAAAAGATAAATTAAATTTTTTTAAGGATTCAGTCACCGAACACATTTTTGGTGATTTTTTGATTTTCACGTACCAAAGAGATTTGATCACGAAGTGAATTTTAGTCTTTGATTTTTGATGACTTCTAATTTAACTTTTCATTTATATCTATCTTATAAATGACATCAGTAGCACCCACACAAATGAATAGTAATCTTAGAACAATTTTTCAGGCATAATGATTAAGAGAGAGGCGGTGAGGACTACGAGGGGGCTGCGGCTAGGGGGAAGTAGTACTGTACGGGGCTGACTTTTATTTTTTTTGTTTTTTTGCTTTTTTCATTTTTTTCTTATGCTTTTTTCATCTTTTTGTTTCGGTGGGGCTGTCCACGTGGGTTATACCGTGGAGGGGCGGCGCACGGGCTTTCCAAAAAAAAAAAAAGCTTACGGGCTTTCCAAAAAAAAAGAAAAGCTGTTCCTATGTAGAAAGAGAGAGAAGGGGGTAAGGGTAGGGGTAGGGGCTTTCCATGTGCTGTACAAGTGAAAAAAAAAAAATGTCTGCCATATTTGTACCGTTTGATGTACAATTTAATATTTTCCTTTGTGTTTTTCTGTCCAAGGGTATAATTACTATATTTTTTGAGAACATTTTTTTTTGTTATTTTATACTTTTTTTTCCTAAATTTTTTATTTAATTATTATCAATAATATTTTATATTTATGTTAAAAAAATAATTTTATCACTTTTAAATATTGTCGTGTTCGAACCGTGCCATCAGACACAAATATTTACTAGTTTAATTACATGGTAACCACCCCAATCCATATAGCCAAATTGCCGCCCCCAATTGTACCACACAGAATACTTGTAGTATGCTGACGTGTCCACTATAAACTTAGGATGGACCAGCGTAAAAGTTATGGATAGTGCCGCACTCTGTAATTCCTCGTTCCCTACCATTTCAGCAGCCTCTCTCCCCTCTCCTCTCCCGGGCGCAAAAACCCAAACTCGTAACCACACCACAGCAGCCTCTCTCTCTCTACTCCTCGGTACAAAACTGATCATTTTCCAATTCCTCTTCTTGAAACTGGTATAAAACACTGGTTAGCCAAAGAAGCACTGCTATTTTACCCAGAGCCACCAAGTGTTCTAGGAGTTGTTTCCGGTAATATCCTATTTGCTAATTCAGTTATCAGCAATTCAACCTTACCTTTTTTGATGTTCTATTGCACTGCTACTGTAAAAGACCCAATTTTTTCGGTTTGATTTCATCAATTTTTCTGGGTTATACTTCACCCGTCTAATTGAGGAGTTTTAGAGATTGTTAGTGTTAATCTTTTGAAAATGTTAATGAAAGACTAGTTACTTGCATAAAGCTTTACATGGGTATTGGGTGGTAGGAACGTGTTTCTGTTGAAATAGGTAGCACTAGTATTTTCCTTAAATCTCCTTTCACTACTTCACTGTTCAACAATTGTTCACATTTTTTGGGGAAAAAAATCGAAGTAAGGTATTTAGCTTGACGGTGTCATGTAATTGTTCGTTTTGTTTGGTCTATCTTCTGCAATTCACTTCCTTGTGATTTCTCAGAATTTTATTATTAGGTTAAGTAAACTTATGATTGTTAGGATCTTGGGTTTAATTTGTACACTTTGATTGTGTTGAAGGTGTTTAAATGCCCGGGCCAATGGAACTTTTTGCTCATTACTGTTCTTGAGTTCAGCTTATGCATTATGGAGTCTTTCATTGCTTTATAGGTTTCTAATTAATCTCACGTAGTCTTCTGTATAAAAGCAGTGTCAATGACATGTTCCCTGCTTCTCTTTTTGTCTAACTCAACACTAACTGTTAAGGAAACTGGTGTTGGTGTTGTAATCTGTTTAACAAAAGTCGCATTCTTGATTTGCAGGGGTAAAGATGTCCCTAATATCCCATGTGGGTCTATCACACGGCATTGGTTCTGAGACTGCACTATATAAACCTTTTAGCAATGGGTTTTATAGCGTGGCAAACAATATAGACGCTTCCAGGCTAAAGGCCTCTTGCATCGGTTTTCGTCCCTTACCATGGATTTCATCAAAGACAACACAACTTTTGCATATAGATGGTAGTGGTGTAGAATGCAAACGGGGACATCAAGTGATTGTTGCTGCAAGTCCTCCTACAGAAGATGCTGTACTTGCTACAGAGCCTCTTACAAAAGAAGATCTTGTGGCATACCTTGCTTCTGGGTGCAAACCAAAGGAAAACTGGAGGTTTAACTTCTAGCTCTTATTGCTACTCAAATTTATGTCTATGATATGTATGTACTTTATTTCTATACACTATGGATGTACTACTTAGGTAGACACTATTTGGAACTAGACCTTTTTAGGAATTTATTTGCCACCATAACTATTCATTCTAATAAAATCCCAGAGAGTAACATTTTTCAGTATTCGCCCCTTCCCGAAGGGTATTAGGGACAAAGACTTAGTGGATTGGATTATTCATCTATGAGGGTGAAGTTAGAAATTACTCTGGAAATAGGTACTTTATGGTATAATATACTTAGTAATGGTTGATGATCAAATTACAGCATAAATATATTTTCTTGGTGGAACATATCTTTGATTGGCCATTTGTCCATTTCAGTTGCTTGCAGTTTGAATCAAATTGTGGTTCAAGCTCTTTGCTACTGGCTAAAAGATGCTTCATCTTTGCATTTTTTGATATTCTTTCTGCACGAGTTTCATAATTGGTGGCATACTTCCAGTAGAGAACCCATTCAATAAAGGATCACGTCTCCTTATACAATCTAGACTATGCTTAAATGTTGATACATTAATTTCAGTTGTATAGTTCTAGGAGTTCCAGTTGTTCTCCTTAAAAAATTTCAAGTTTCATGTTGGCAGAATTTCTTGCTCCTGGCTTTAAGACTCATTAGCTTACCAACCCCTGCCCCAACGGAATCAAAATTCTAATCATATCATTAGAAAAACTGTAATTCAACTTTGACTGAGTTTTCACCCTATAGAGCCAAAAGAAACAAAACTGAATTGTTTTTCTTCTTTTTGACTTTTATAAATGAGAAAGTTCTTCGCAATAGTGTTTCTTTCATGGCAGAGACGACTGGTGCACTCATAATATCCAATTATTGTCTTATTTTTGTTTGACAGAATAGGTACTGAACATGAGAAGTTCGGTTTTGAAATTGATACATTGCGTCCTATGAACTATGAACAAATAGCTCACTTGCTCTATGCCATTTCTGAGAGATTTGATTGGGAGAAAATCATGGAAGGTGATAATATCATTGGACTCAAACAGGTGCACTATCTCTTTCATGCATAAACCAAACGTGTTACTTCTATTCTAGATACGCCGTAGACTTTTCACCATTCTCCTCTCATTTGTTGTTCGATTATTTTCTGTACATCGTTTTGTGCAATGCCTTGGTTTGTTGTACCATTTTGTTGTATTTCAAGATATTTATACATTACTAATTGGCAGGGGAAACAAAGCATATCACTGGAACCTGGAGGTCAATTTGAGCTCAGTGGTGCTCCTCTTGAAACTCTGCATCAGACTTGTGCGGAGGTTAATTCACACCTTTATCAGGTTTGTCCCTACCTTAGTGTCTAGCATTTAAATGAGAAACTAGTCAGAGTGCAGATCACACTTTTAAATCTATTCTGATGCGAGGGTAGTGGCGCCAAATTTGTTATACTTGATTATTATTAGTTTTGTATTTCTTTTATTTTGTAGGAATTTAATTAGTGATTTGTTTATGGTAGTAGTTGTTTAAATGGTAGGAGTTTTTAGGCGTGGTAGTTTTATTTTTTTAGTATTTATGTAATATAGGGTTTTTCTTGGTTAGCCTATTCAAAAGGCTTTTAATTAAATAGTTTTAAGGAATTGAATTTGATGAATGAAAAAATGTAGAGCGGTTTCGTTTTTTCGAAAAAACTAGATTTCCTCTATGAAAGATAAACTAGGGGTGTGTTTTGGATGGATAATTTTTTGGCAGTTTTTGTCTTTGTTTGTGTTTTTTGTTGATTTTGGTTTTATAAGAGTTTTACAATTTTGCCCTTCAAATTTTTAAAAAATTACACGATAGTGATGGAGAGAGGAAGTAATAGTTGTGATTTGATGCGATGTTTGATAGGATATAAATGTGGGTATAGGGGGTATGTAAAAAGAGTAGGTGAGAGAGAAAATATGTTTTTGAAACTTAACTCGTGAACAGATTTTTTGATTTTTTTTCCAAATATTATGCGAAAAACCCCACAGGCAAACACATCCTAGGATTTTATGCCATTTCGTTGTCAGTTTACCGTATCCCATCATATCGAGTCGTTTGAATCTTGGCACAGCTCGGGGTGGCCTCGGTGGTGTTTTGTGTCGCGTTGCAGATTATAGTTGGCGCGCCTAGTAATCTGCATCAGTTGGTATCAGTAGCCTAAACCTGGTTTCGCGAGTTTTAGAAGCTACGAAACCGATCGTGATTTATCGAATTTCGAAAGGGTCGAAACCTTGTTTCACGAGTTTCAAAGGAAGCAAGCTTCAATTGTGGTTCTTCGAGTTTCGAAAGAGTCGAAACCTAGTTTCACGTGTTTCAAAGGAAGCAAAACTGACAGTGGTTCCTTGAGATTTGGATGGTATCATCATATCCCTCTTTACCTTCTATCACCATTTTACCTTTTCCTTTGATTGTCTAGTAAAAAAAGGAAAAGAGATCGTTCTTGTCTTCCATCTGAGTTCCCTGTTATTTTGAGAAAAAGGAAGAGATCACATTCGTTCCACGTTGCTGGTCAATTGAAAAAAAAAGAAGTATCCTGCCGCCACTTTAGTGGTATAGAGTAAACCTGTAGTTTGGTAATGAGAACAAAAAAAATAAAGAATAAGAATTTGTGAGGATAGTCGGTTAGTCCGTATCAAAGTTCTAATGAATAAACGAGGATATCAAACTTTGGCCTCTGCTGTTTTCAGTTATTGCAGTTGGCTGCCTCTGCTTTCAAAAGGTGCAACAAGCTCCTTCCACTTTTGTTAGTTCATCCAGCCGTCCTGATGTTTCAGAAAGTGCAGTTTGACCCATCCGGTCACACAAAATTTCCAAATTATATAATTTGTTAACTTGGTGTTGATTGTTGTAAACGACCAAGGTACGATGAAAATTGTGTGTTTGTTTCGATTGCATAAGAATTTGGGGACAATTGGTGTTAGCCATCAGTGGGATGAGAAAGAGCCAATTGAAATTCTTCAAGCCGAACACCATTACAGATAGCTAGGATCGAGGGTCATGCTCTTCGTGCTTTATCAGAAAGTTGTGTTCAGATAGGTTATCCTAAGTCTATTTGCATTCTGCACTGATGGTTAACGGAAGAACAAGTATGGAATATGCTATTTTTGGACTACACAAAATTCGTCCTCGAATTTTTTTGAAGTCGGAGAGAATGATGCAAGGGTGGTCTGACCAAATTTGTTGTATATGATTTAAAAAAAAAAATATTATTGTATTTCATTTATTTAGCAGGAATTATTTAGGAATTTATTTATAGTAGTAGTTGTTTAAATTGTAGGAGTCTTTAGATATGGTAGTTTTATTATTTTTAGTATTTATGTAATTTAGGGTATATTCTTGGTCAACAAATTATCAGCCTATTTAAAGGCTTTTAAGTGTAATAGTATAAGAAATGTAATTTGATGAATGAAAAATGAAGAATGTGTTTGTTCTTTCGAAAAACTAAATTTTCTCTATGAAAGAGAAACTAGGTTTTGCAAACCAGTATCCGGACCGTGATATAAATCCGGTGTGGGTTTGTCATAGCCCATCATATCAAATCGTCTGAATCTTGACATAGTTCAGGGGTGGCCTTGGTGGTTGTTCGTGTTGCATTGTAGATTATCGTTGGTGCGCTACTGCGCCGAGTAATCTGCATATATTTTGCTTGTGGGTTGTGATCGAACACTCCACATTGGAGAAGGTATGTTAGAGTATGATGCATATTTTGGATTTTCTGCTTGACAACGGAACCTTTTTCTTATTATTTTCCTTTTTGGTACTCTGGCGGAATTTATGTGAAGGGATTTTCATGTTCAGGTGTTTTCAAGAGAGTAGTTATACATTCGCTGCTGGAGGATGACTAAATATCAGGATTGTTTCATGCTAATGAATGACTATATATTTTTCTTTTTAAAAATCCTGACGGGAAAATAGTTCTCTCTCCACCCCAGATTCCTTTAGTCCTTTTTTTAGGGTGTTCCGAAATAAGTGTCCTGTTGAAAGACTTTCATTTGAGGAGGAGGAGGTTTGTTTGCACATTTTTTTATAGACCCACCCTTAAATTTTTTGCTAGTACTTTATTTTAACGAAGTCTAATGCTTTATCTAAAACTGTGTCAATCCATATTAGACGCTTCTTTTGGAATGAATGGAGATTCTGCTTGAAGATGGGTGATTTCAGAGTTAGAATACTTTCTTAGAGTTCCACGATCTAAGGACTTACTTGATTCACATAATTTTAAAGTTGCTTAAGTTGTCATTGTGCTTTTTGTATCTCCCTCAAGTTTTGTCCTAGTTACAACATAGTGGTTTCCTTTGAATTCTTAGGTTTATCTTTGATAGTTCTTTGTGTGCTGTTTCTAGTTTCTACTTGTATTGTGTTTTCCATGGAAAGGCACTTAGCCACCTAAGTTTCACGTTTATGGACAAATGTATGCATACATGGATGAATAAGCAGTCCATACACAATACTCTCTGAAAAGTGTCCACTTTTTTTTGTATGTTTTTTTTGTCCAGGTCAAAGCAGTTGCAGAGGAGATGGGAATTGGATTTCTAGGAGCTGGTTTTCAGCCAAAATGGAGACTGAAAGATATACCTATCATGCCCAAGGTAAATAAATGTGGATCTTATGTTCGTGAAGGCCAATAGGCAGTAAAGCAGCTGCTCATGTAGCACATAGTAATGCATTAGAACACTGAAATACACAACTGTTGTATATAATGCTGCTTTTGAGTAGGTACTTGGTAGTTATGAGATTGCAGATATGCTCACTGTATTGTCAGTGTTCTAATGATAATGATGTGATTTCGAAAAATTCCCTATCTTCTTCTAACCTATTTTTGTTTCTTATTTTTTCCGCTAAAATGTTGCGTGCTTATTGTTACTTGTGGGATGGGACATTTTAGAATAGTAAAAGGATAATTTGGAGATTTTATTCCTTGAATGACCTTCACCTTGCTGTCAGACCACTTCTAAGAACTGTGTACCTAATACATTACGTTAATATTCAACTTCTAACATGGGGAATCTAAGTTACTTAGATCACGAGCCTCGGTTTTATTACCGTCTTTTTGGTGGAATGGAGCTATGAAGCCTCTAAAAACTAATCGACTACCCCAAGAATCATACAGATTGAAATATTATAGGACCCACTCAAGGTTTATCTAGGATGTTGGAAAATCGGTCAAGAAATTTGTTTACATTTCATGCAGATTAATTTTTGTGGCTACAATTCTAAAACCTCGTCTATAGTTTTAGGAGGCCTTCTACATCTAAAAAGATTTAGATTATATGCAGTGGGTGTTTTACCACAGTAATACTGTAGTTGCTACCGAATTAAGCTCTGTCCTTCAGACTCCTCCCATCAAGTTTGATTTATTTCTGGGATTCTTGCTGTATTTGAGAATGCTAGGTTATGTTTCCATATTGTATTTGACTAATTTAGTGCTTAAGTTTGGTTATTTTCTGCTTAAAAAATTTCATTAGTGGTCACATATCTGCTGTCACCTATTTACAATAGTTAATTGGTTGGATTTGTTTCTGGAATTCTTGCTGTATTTGAGAATGCTAGGTTATGTTTCCATATTGTATTTGACTAATTTAGTGCTTAAGTTTGGTCATTTTCTGTTTAAAAAATTTCATTAGTGGTTACATATCTGCTGTCACCTATTTACAATAGTTAATTGGTTGAATTTGTGGACCTCACATTCAAAAAGTTAAAAGCTGCAGTTACTGATTCAGTGATGGACTCTATCTAATTTGAATTGTCTAGTGTTGGTATTAGTTTACTTGGTGCTTTTTTTCTTGCGTAAAGAGTTTTTGAAACCCAAGTTGACCTTTACTTGCATTGTATTTTGACTCAGGGAAGGTATGAGATTATGAGGAATTACATGCCCAAAGTCGGCACTCTTGGACTTGATATGATGTTCCGCACATGTACCGTTCAGGTAAGCTTGTCACTGAGGAGACACCAAATGACTATTATGTGTTGAAAAGTCGGGGGTTATATTTCTTCTCTCTTTTTCAACAGACTCAAAAATATAACCAACCTGTTATGTATTATAATGAGATATGATCTAAAGTTGAACCTAACTATGAATGATTCTGCTTATGCCAGGTTAATTTAGACTTCAGTTCTGAAGCTGACATGATTAGAAAATTCTGTGCTGGTCTTGCTCTACAGCCTGTGAGGAATCTTGGACCATATCCTTTTCTTTGCTTTGAATTCAGTTTGTCTCATTAAATCTAACTCAACCTATGTATGAATCAGATCGCAACGGCATTATTTGCAAATTCACCTTTCACCGAAGGAAAGCCCAATGGATATCTTAGCATGCGAAGGTACTTAAAACTTTCCTAAGTGGCGCTAAGTTGCATATATTCCTTCTTCCATTTTTTCAAAAAGCCATATGAGGGGTAGTCTTAATTGCCAAGTGTAGAGCCCTCCTAACTGATTATTAATATATACATGGTTTTTAAATCATGGTAATGATTGATGAGTAACTCACTCTTTTAAATTTTTTAAGGGCATCTACAATCAGATGCCATCCTATGTGCCAAACCCTTTTGGTGAAATTCCCATACAACATGCTGCATCCCGCACCATTCTGGTTTAATTTGGACATTAACGTGCTATCAATGGCGTTGCACTATCACTCCCTCATTCATAAGCGCCCATAAATGATCTTTTTGGGCGCACTTATTTTTTTTATTCTTTTTGGCTAATTAACCTTTCAATTTATTGAGCATTACAATCATGGTATGTGTTTCTTACTTTTTTAACTCATTATATAGCGACTATGAGTATAAAGTCTGATTATAAATGAAGAGTGTATATATACACACATTGGCGGAGCCAGGATTTTCATCGGGGATAAGGCATAGTTTATTGAATATATTCAAAGCACCCAAAATATGTACCGAAATTTATAATACCTTACAATAGAAATTTGATATTTTGAAAATCATAAAGTACCATTAATGATACTTAAAATATCAAATGCACCAAGTTTAAATGCATATTTCGTACATTAATAATATATGATTATAAGATCATCTTTCGAATTGCGATACCCTTAAACCGGTCGATTGATTCCATAATCTTTTAATTTTTAGCAACTTCAATGAATTAACATCATGAACATAATAACATGTACTTTTATCATAATTCACAAAAGTTAATTATTTACTAATGCTTGTCTTGTTCCAATAAAACTCTATTAAACATACATTTATTATGCTTTAATTTCAAATGTTCAATTATTAAGTTTTCGAGGTTCTTGTCTTGGCATAGTGATTTTATCCTTAAATTTCTCGAATGTTTGAGTATGTTCCACACATGATCGAATTCGAAACCTTTTATGATATCGGGGTTTAGTTACTTTTGCTCGATCGAACCGGAAATAATTATCAATTGAAATATTAAGATATATACAATTTTTTAATTCATAAAAAATACAATTACTAGAAAAGAGTAAGAAAAACTTGCAATATCATGCTCTGATGCTCCATTGTCATGTTTTCAATTGTCTAATGCACGTTTTTAATTTCGAAAAACCTTCTCTGTAGTCTGAATTCAACATTGAATAGATATTTGGTTACGAACTGCTACCTTCATCCCACTTGAAGAGTTACACATTTTTTTCTTATGGTCAATTTGACCAAAATTCAAATTAATTTTTATAAATTTATGTTTACTTTGAGCAAACAAAATTTTAACTTTTGTAATATACTACAAGTTTCATTTTCACAGTTTGACTGACTCAGTCAAACTGTTGTTTCTGTCAAATTGTAACTCTTCAAATGTGGAAAGTCATCAGCTTGACTAACTCAGTCAAACTGTTGTTACGGTGAAACTGTAACTCTTCAAATGGGACCGGGGACGAGGGAGTACCAATTTAGTTGTTTTTGATTCATTGATATTAGCTTCCACTCGAGACCAAAATTGGTCTTTAAATTGATATATTCCTACAAAGGATCTTGAGAAGTATCCATATAAGCTCTACAGAGAATCACTTTTTCACTCTTACCGGAGGAAGCACTTCAAGAAATCAATTTTAGATTGAGAATGAGAAGAAATTTAGTAGTGAAGTAGAAGTATCAGTAGGAAACAAAAATCATGTAAATTTATGTATTTAGTAAGAACCACGTCCTTTCCTACTGCTGATGCTCCTTTACTACTACATATTTTCTCATTCTCAATCTAAAAATAACTTCTCGAAGTGCTTCTTATAGTAAGATGTGCTCCCTTGTGGAGTTTAGATCATATTTCTCAAGATTTTGCTGTACACATGTATCAAATTTATAGACTAGTTTTGGCTTGAGTGGAAGCTAATATAATGAATCGTAAACACCTGAATTGGTAGTTCGTAACCAAAGATCTATACAATGTCGAAAACTCGAAATCAGATTATAGAGAAAGTTGTTCGGAAATTAAATACATGCATCAGACAAATTTGAAAACATGAACTCCAATGGAACATCAAATGAGGATATTGTGAGTATTTCTTATTCTTTTAATTGTAACCGTTTATATCTTTTCTTTTATATAAAAAATAATTATATAACTCACATTTATAATTATTTACGGTTAGATCGAGTAGAAGTATTAAGATCCCAATTTCTAATTCGATCATGTTTGGAACATACTCAAAACATTAGAGATATTTAAGGATAATGTCACCACGCCAAGACAATAATCTCAAAAACATAATTCAGATTATGTTTTATCAGAGTTAGATAATCACACTCCTACTTCTAATCCCCCCATATCTACGGGCTTTCGTCATTTGAAATTAATTTAAATGATGATATTGGTGGCTCTTCGCACGATTGCTCTATTGGGGTGAAGAAAACCAAATTATTGCTTTAAAATTAACTTAAAAAGAGGTGATAAATTTTGGGACGTGACGTGAGTACTAGACTACTATAAGTGATTTGAATATTCATGTTCATATTCAAGCTCAACTTTCATGAAAAAAACCTTAGCAACACCAACAATTCCAGCCATCAAATGTGCACTCAAAACATCATTCCAAGAGCTCCTTAGGAAGGTCAACTTCAATTCCATGTATCTATCTCTTGTCTCATTAATAATTTAGGTGGAGATGGAATGAATTTTAATAATTTTGGTGAAGATGTATTTTGCGTACCACCAGTAATTGGTCATTGGTGTTTACGCTTGAATTTTCTTATATTAATGAGTTTATATGGTTCACTATTTGGTTATTTGTAATATTAATTTTTCAACAAATATTTCGATGTTCTTAATTTATAGTACATGTATTGTTCTTTTTCTTTTATAGGACAGAAGAACCTCTCAAATTTTTATTATTAACAAGAATGTAAATATAAATAGTGTGTTGGGGTTGGGGGGTTAATACCCCATCACTTGCAGAAGTCAATGGCTACAAAAAAGTGGTAGATAGGGACATTAAACCTTACCTCTACCAAAAGAGTAGAATTAATATGTATTTTGCACTCATAGTAATATTTATAGGGTCGTGCTAACAAGTGCCTTAAGGCCACTAGTTAAGAGACTCTAAATCGAAATATTTTGCATTGGAATTCAACATTTGAGCATTTATGAATGTTGTTTATACAGTAGTGTTGATTTTCAATGCAAAATATTTTTTATTTTGAGATGCTTAACTAGTGTCCTTAGGGCACTTGTTGGCATTTCCCTTATTTATATATAGAGTGATTTTAATACATATACACTTTATTCATAGTCATAGATCACTATGTGATTGAGTACGAAAAATTACAAACACATGCCATAATTGTAAAACTTATAAATTGAAGGGTTAATTCGGAAAAAAAGAAAAAAGTTGGCCCAAAAACTTGGTGCATGAACAGTGCAGCGCCATTGATAGAACGCTCTGGTTCAAATTGGCGCGAAAAGGTGAGGGGGATTGTGCACTGGACAGAAATTTCGCCAATACCAGGGTTTGGTGCTGAGGATGGCGTCCGATTGGAGATTCTCTTAAGCGATGCGGAAGGGTGAGTTACTCATTAATCATTACCATGGTCTTAAAACCATGTATATATTAATAATCAACTAGAAGGGCTCATTAGACTTGGGCAATTAAGACTACCCCTAGTATGACAACTGGGTACTTTTTATGTGACAATAGAGCGTTTTGTCGTGACAAAAATGGTGACAGAACCTCTTTTTTCTTGTACTAGCCAAATATGGACCGATACAGATAACAATCGTGCTGGCATGCTACCGTTTGTATTTGATGATTCTTTCGGGTACGTTTAGTTCCTTATTTACAATGACATAAATCCCATCTCTCTCTCTCAAAATGATTTTTCAAATTGCCACATTGATTATCTAAAGAAAAATTCATATATAAAATTGCCCTTATCTATGTTGTCTTTTTCAGTTAATATCTCATTGTCTTAATTTTTTGGGTGGCTTTCTAAGATGAATGGGAGGGATTCTCCAAAATACTTCCTTGTAGCCTGAGGATGCAATTTTTTTTAATAACCCTCGAAGATTTCGACCACTTTTTGTTTTGGTCAAAGTTTTGGGAGGCTACCCTTTTCAAGTGAGCCCAGTTACCAACTTACCATCACCAAGCATGCATTTTGTGGACATTGTTTCCTCTCTATTTTGTCAATTAGTACATTCGGCCTTAGTCCCAATCACTTTAAGGTTTACATGAATCCATTTCCCCAATTCAAGATGGCACTTAAAAGGTTCATGCGAACTTTATATTTTAAATTTGTGAGTTTGTTTAATCACTTATTTAATACCCTTTTGCTGACACACTCCATCATTTATTGATACAGATTTGAGCATTATGTAGAGTATGCTCTTGATGTCCCAATGTATTTTGTTTATCGGAAGAAGAAGTATATTGATTGTGCTGGACTGTCCTTCCGGGTTTCTGTCTATCCCTTTAGTTGATGCAAATGTGCAGTTTCTTTGCTATTAATTTTATGCTTTGCCTTATGGTTTTGCTTGTGTGATAACTTCACAGGACTTCCTAGCTGGAAAGCTAGCTCCTATTCCGGGTGAATATCCAACACTCAATGATTGGGAGAATCATCTAACAACAATATTTCCTGAGGTTAATAAAATGCATATCTGAATGAGTGGTTCAAATGGCTTATATTCCAAATTAGAATTTACATGAACGTTTGATCATGCATATGAAGTTATTCACACTCCAATGATATGATTGAGCTTGGGAACAAATTTTCACTGATTCAGGTCAGACTTAAAAGATATTTGGAGATGAGAGGTGCTGATGGAGGCCCATGGAGGAGGTTATGTGCATTGCCTGCCTTTTGGGTATGTACTTTTTCTGGTACATCCATAGTGGCAATGTCTTAGGTTTCTCCTATGAAAGTGATTAGCTTCAGAATCCTTTTTTACTTTGTGCAAGTACTAGGACGTTCTAAGCGAATTTAAACATATTGAAGGTGCCTAATTAAAGATATGCATGTAGCAGGGATGTGAAACTTAGTTAAGTATGAGATGAATAGTGGGTTGACAGTTTATATTTGTTAAGAGATTATGTCACAAATATAACGTGTATTTATCTATATCTATATATGCTGTAAGAGAATTTTATATATATATATATATATATATAATGGTACCAGTGACTTCAATACAGAGTTCAGAAAATATGAGCTCCTTCCTCTATTAGGAGGGGTGTGGGATATAGGTGAAGCCGTGGAACGACATACATTTTCAAGGATGTTATGGTTGAAGTCTAGTGTTAATGCTGATAAATTGAGTTGACTCTAGTTTATTCTGTAGCGCTATGTATTGTCAACTTCAAGTGCCAACTGTTGTAGGACAAAGTACTGACAATAGTCTTACAAGAAGAAAAGGAGAAACTGGATGGGGTCGAAACAAATGGGGAAATAATTTTCTCTGGCAAAGGATTTACTATTCCGAAGGCCATAATCCAGTCTCAAAACTCAATTGCAAAACTGAATACTTTGTTATTAGAAGATGGGCGATGTATATAGGCATATGTTCAAATAAAAACTTAAATAATCTAAAAACCTTCAGAACCACTAGGATCCAAGAATTTGATATTTTGTCTATCCTAGCTGATAGTTATGGATCCTAGTTGACATTTGTGGATCTTAGTGTTATTTTGAGTAAGATATACAAAAAGCAACTAGGATCCATTAAATATCAAGTTCTTGGAGGGTCATACTGAAATAATAGTACTCCGTACAAACCAGCTTAATAATTCCTCTGTTCCTTTGCATTTATTCCAGTACTTGAATTCTGCATCACCAACTCTTGATTATTGAATTTCAGGTGGGTATATTATATGATGATGTTTCTCTACAAAATGTTTTAGACATGACTGCTGATTGGACTCCAGAAGAAAGACAGATGTTGCGGAATAAGGTAAAGTACCAATTTCAAGAAATTCAAATGCTGATGCATGTGCTCTTTTTTGTCATAATATCATCTACTCTCTATGTCCCAAAAAGATCTTCACATTTCCTTTTTTAAAAGTCAACCCAAGACAAAATCAAACTATTATTTAAAGTGTGTTTACAATGTTCTGGATTAAAAAATTTCATTCATGGTAACAATATTAGGTAAACAATCAATAACTATTTTTATAACTCAACAATAATGAGTGAATTCTTAAAAAATATGTGGTCAAAGTTGAATGAATTTGACCAAAAATAGTCAAAACTGGATAATCTTTTTGGAACAGAGGGAGTATTGTGTTTCTGATGGTAACAAATATATGGTCTGAGCAAGAAGGCTGTGCTTGAAGAGGGTCTGGCCTTGATACATAAATGCTGATGTTTCTGTAAACTAGGTATTACCTGCGAAAAATGC
This sequence comes from Iris virginica, assembly GCA_025631175.1. Taxonomy (NCBI): domain Eukaryota; kingdom Viridiplantae; phylum Streptophyta; class Magnoliopsida; order Asparagales; family Iridaceae; genus Iris; species Iris virginica. The sequence continues at coordinate 20,603 of JAOTQG010109338.1, forward strand.
TAAAACAGCCACTCTACTAAACATTTAATTTTACTTGTAAAAATCGGTTCCATGACCTGTCTAGGGCCAACATATTGCACTGGGACGTCCTTTCTGGTTAAACATCTTCGTTTCAGGGCATCATTTCAGAAGTTTAACTGATGAGAATTATTATATGGGGTATGTATTTTTCGTCCTTCGAAGGTGGAGATTATAAGGTTGAAAGACCACTTGCTTGAGTAGCTCTCATTAACATTTACTTTTAGCCATAGTTACTAGGAACGCGGTACATTTCGGGACATGGAACGGGAACGAGAAACGCATGTCAATAAATTTTGGGTACGGTGGGGGTAGGATTAGTTGGTACGTTCATTAGGAACGTGGTAAGCTTTAAAAAATTATTTGGGTCGCTAATGGATTTTAAGCACTTCATAATTCATATAAATAACCAAAATATATTACAAATTACAATAATTTGAGGAGATGAAAAAAAAAAAGCATACACTCCGGTCCATATTTCAAATTCATGGTACTGTAGGTTAAATAAATATGAGCCCAAAAAATAAAAAATAAAACGAAAGAAAGAAGTCTACAGGTTCAGTCCCCTGAAGACTCTCGGTTCGATGTATAAAAACAGAACGTGAAAAAAAAAAAAAAAAAAGAAATGAAGCGTCGACTTCCTCCGACTCTCTCGCTTCTCTTTCCCCTCTCTTTTCATCTCACTTCTTCACCTCTATTCTCCTCTCTCCGTCTCAATCTCTCGGTTCTCTCTCCGCGACAGCCCACACTCTTCAGTTCTCTCTCCGCTCGAAGTTCAACCCTCAAGAAACAACTCCGCCGACTCCAAGTAAGTCTTCAATCCTCTATCTCTTTCTTAATCTGTGGTTAGAACCCTAATTTTTCATCAATCTTCATCTCTTTTCTTAGTTGGTGTTTCCTGGAGCCCTAATTTGTCATTTTATAACCCTAATTCTTGGAAACCTAATTTGAGGGACCCAGTTCGTGTTCCCTAGCGACCCGGAACGAAAACACACCACATTCCGGGACTTGCGACCCGGGACGCAGTTAGAGTGGGGTAGGGGCGTTCCCGATAACTATTTTTAGCTGCTGCATCTTACATGCATCCAGTTCCTAGTGCTGAGTTATATTCGTATTGGTATCTAATATTATTAACTTGCGTAGTTGTATCCCTTTGGTTTTAGTTGATGTCTACTTAGTAATCTACTGAAAACACTATGTTGTAGGTGCCAATAAGTGGTCTAAAGACACCTTTTCGTGATGGATTGCTGAAGCATGTCGCTGAAGACGTCGTGAAGTTTGCAAAGGTGAGCTGGAAATTATCTTGTTAGTCATCTTTTTTATGAGGAAAGTGACTCTAATATCGAGAAACTTCGTTAATTATCTATCTTGCAGGATGGCTTGGAGAGGAGAGGATTTAAGGAAACAGGGTTTCTAAATGAAGTAGCAGAGGTGGTTAGAACAGGTAATGTAATTAATTAGACCCCTTTTTGTCGTGTCGCTGTTCTTGTCTCTTTTTCCTCTTCAAGTAGTTGTTTGTTTGCTTGTGGCCATTTTCTGTGTGAGACGAATGATGCTTAGGTGCGAAATTGATGCTTTCAACCTGTTTACTAGGCTATAGTTGCCTTCTTAAACCTAGTGATTCACCAAGATAGCCTTGCTAGCATATTTGTTATATTATTATTACTATTATCGTTTATAGAGTTCAACAGAAATGATGGTAGGCTACTGAATAAAGGGTAGCCCCCTCTCGTCCAAATCCCTCCCAACTCCCACACACCCTACTAAACAACCCCAATTTTGTCTTTGCTTCTAGCGAGACAAAAAATCGCAACCTCGAGTTGGGAAAGTTGGTACATCACTAATTGAGTTACTTGTGGTCAGTCATCTTACAAAGAACACCGACTCGAATAGTGTATGGGTTTCAAGGTAGTCAAAATCTAGATTTAAATCTTAAAAATCTTAAGATTTTAAGATTCTAGAGTAGGGTTCCTTGTTAAATCGCATTAAGATCGGAAGTGGCCCAAAATCTATAGAATCGTACGTTAAAATCGTACGGAATCTATAGAATCGTAAGATTCTGTACGATTCCAATGATTTTGAAACATGGGTCGCAGAATGGGTGAAAACCGTCGAATCGGGTCGGATCTGGGCTGGATCTAACGGATC
>JAOTQG010109339.1:0-12155 GCA_025631175.1 Iris virginica
TAAAAATAAATAATTTTCGTACATTTAATCGTTGATATTTTTGTGCGCCGTGCCCTCGGGCACGGGCATACCCTAGTCTATAGTATAAATGAAAGTTGTAGGGTCCACTTCAAATGAATAGTAATGAATAGGAGATTTGTATTGGAGTGTGTGTATGTAAGAAAAAAATATGGATATGTAGGTGTGTAAGAGAAAATGTAGATGTGTAGATGTATAAGAGAAAGTGTTTGGGGGTGGGGGAAGATGTTGTTGGGGTAATTTTTTTTTCTTTTTAGTTTTTTTAAAGCATATTTTTTTTCTTTTTATATTTATAAAATTTAAATATTTTTATCAGCTGATTAATTTTAATTTATTTTTCTTTTTTATTTAAAAATTCTGTTATTGTCTAATATTTTTTTAAAAATACCGCCACGTGCCCTCGGGCACAAACGTTTACTAGTATATATATATATATAATATAGTTGTACCCTTGTGCGTGAGCACGTTAGGTGCATTTTTTATTTAAATATATTATTTAAAAAATGAAGGAAATATTAAAAAATAAGTGAAATATAAAAAAATAATATTATAAAAAAATTCTAAAATTATTAACCGGTTGTATTTTATAATATAAATATTTAAAAATATATATATAAATATATTGATAGTTTGTTTTCATCGAGTTTTATTCAATTCGATCTGTGGATTTAAGCCAAACCCTTAACCCTAGTCTCAACCGGCGTAAAGGAAACAAAGGCGCAGCATCTTCTGTCGGCTGTGGTTCTTTCGACTAGCTTCACCAGCACCAGCACCAGCACCAGCACCAGCACTCTATTTCCTGTAAGCTCTCCCTATTCAGTCATACTATATTTTCGTTTCATGGTTTCTAACTTTGGCAATGTACTGTTGATTATTTCAGCGTGGAATTTGTACAAATTGTAGTTCGGCTTGTGTGGATATATTTAGTTTTCCTCGTGCCAATTGCGAAAGTCTGTAGGGTTAATTTACTTGATAAAATCTTATCTGGCTTTGTTGAATTTTAAAAAAAAAGTAGATTTTGAATTTTGGGGTTATTTGAGATTTCTTTTTGTATTTTGCCTGTTCTAATACTTTTTTTTTCATGTGCAAGATGTTGGCTGATTTAATCTTGTATTTTCTTCGTAGATGAATGAAAATACCTGTAGCAATTGGGAATTGAGTAAACGAATTCTTAGTTTTTGCTTGACTGCTAATCATAATAAGATCATTAAGGCAGGCTTGCGAGATTGGGACAAGATTTTTACCCCTACCGTTGATAATGCTAGCTCTAATGATTTTGCAGTAAAGTAAAGAAAGTCGAGAAAGGAAATCTTAGGGAATGATTTTGGGACCATTGTGAGACCAACAAGAGAGAAAAACCTAAAAACCTACCCAAAATCCTCTTTCCAAAGGCTTGCCCGGTACACAGCCACCTACCACCCACCTGTACGAAATCAATTACGAATTTTATTTCAAACTCAATGAACAACCAAATCATAAACCTACTATGCACCCGAATATAACAACGATAAGTTTCTCGCTAGATTTTGTAATCTACATTTGGGCATGAGTTGGAGCCATTAGATTCTTCAACAAAAGCTAGTGTTAGACCTAATCAACAACAGTAGCGTGGCTGCATCCCCAAGTTTTTCGATCTACTTAGGTAAACATCGAATGTTAATTTCCAGATAATGCTTTGATTGAGCTCATATGCTTTTACATAGATGTACATTGAATTGTGAACTTGCTTGAGTTTTTTGTTCATTTGTTTATAATAAGGGTTGGATTTTATATGTTTGGTAAATTATTTGTTGTTATATTTGGCAAAGTAATCAATTTATGATTTGAGGAAGATTGAGTTTGAAATAAAGTTTGTTATTGATTTCATGGTGGTGTCAGCTATCTTTATGCTTTAAGTTGTTCATGTTAGGGTTTGGAGATGTTTATTGTATTTTTTGGTTGGTAATTAGTTGTCAATGTTATAGGTTTGTTGCTGATCTGGTTTAGTGGTTTTAGTTTATTTATTCAAGTTTTGGCTGATTGATTTTTATTTAGTTTCTTTTAAGTGTTTCCTAAAGTCATTTTTGCAAAAAATATTTTGTTATTGTATTTGGGTGCATAATCTGTTTATGATTTGGTTGTTCATTGAGTTTGAAATAAAATTAATAATTGATTTCTTATTGCTGGTGTCTGCAAAGAGGGTTTTGGGTGGATTTATGGGGTTTTCTCTCTCGTCGGTCTCATGTTAGTCCCTCAATCTATCTCTCTATAACTCTTACTTTTTAACTATAAATCCGCTTCCCAATCTTCCTCAAGTCATTTTAGGGATTGAAGATGTTCATCATGTGTCATTGTTATATATTTGTTGCTGAACTGGTTTAGTGATTTAATTTTATTTATTTTCTGAACTCTTTTTTTTGTTTCTGGCTATTCTTTTTGATGTTAGGTTGTGAAATAATCATGGCGGAGGAAGATAATAAAATTGAGATGAAGGAAGAGGTGAAGGAAGAAGCAGGGGATGTAAGTTGTTGTATTGTCTCTTATTGTCATTGAGTGCTTGATGAATTCACACTTTATATTCATTTTTGTTTATGAATCGTCATTGTCCCTTGTTTGTTATTCATGCAATATCCACTTTTGGATGGTCTATTTAATAGAAACATTTCCCCTTTGTCCACCATATTATTTGGATGTACATAGCCATCATCACCTTCACTATTCACAGTCGTCCACATTTTGTTGGCTATATGTAGAAGTTAAAAAAGCGCAATGATTATTACTGCAGCTGAAGGAATTAGCGCTTAGTTACTTTGTCAGTTTGAAAGATCATTATTGATGTTTGAGCTTAAACCATTTCAATTTGCGGAGCTGATAAAGCAATTCTCGTGTGTTATCCATTGCAGATTGCCCCATTTGACCCAACAAAGAAGAAGAAAAAGAAAAAAGTCGTTATTCAAGATCCTGCTGATGATCCTGTGGAACAATTGGCTGAGAAAACTGAGAGCTTATCAGGTACAATTCATCTATTCTTTGTCATCATAATGCCTTTACACTGTTTACTTCCCTTTTATGATCGAGGGTTATATATATGTTGAATGCCTTCTGCAGTTTCTGATGGTCTTGAGGCTACTTTTTCCGGTTTGAAAAAGAAGAAAAAGAAGCAGGTTAATTGTTAGGCTGCTAATACTTAAATGTTGGTTACTTTTATTTCAATGTCAGAATCTATAATCTAAGATTCTTGGAACTTATTTCAGGCTCAGACCGATTTGTTGGATGATGAGAAAGAAAATGCTGGTGATGATGTTGATATTGATGGTAAGGAGTTCTGCAAGTTGCGACTTGATGATGTTCACTCTAATTTTCTTTTAATGCATGTATGAAAGTATCTTTTCCTTTGTTTTCCAGATAATGCTGGACAGGACGAGGACGAGGAAGGAGAAGGAATTGTCTTGCAACAAAGATTTCCTTGGGAAGGGACAGATCGAGATTATGAGTATGAGGAGGTATTCATTTTTCTATTCAGATCACATAAGAAGTTGAATTTTGAGGATTAACTTTTGCAAGGTTCCTTATGCTCTGTTGACCTGTAGGATAATTTTAAATTATTTATTATGTTGTCATTTATACTATTTTCAAGCTTGTTAGTTGAGTAATGTATTGCATGAGTAAATGCTTGTACTCTAGAGAGGTTTCTAATTTTAGTTAGAATCTGGATTGTACTGTGTGGATGCTTTAGAATGTCTAATTTAATTTTGTATGATACCACTTTTAGCTGTTTAGTGATTCATTCGCGTTATCAATCTATTTTTGGATTGAGAATGAAGCTCTGGCTTGGTTGGTAGCATCTTGGTGTCCAGTAAAAAATTATATGCAAATGATACTTAATGAAGAAAGAGGCTCTGAGTTTTAGGTGCAACTCTAGTTAACTTCCCCATCCCTAAATGAGTGTCCTTTTTTATGAGTATTTTGAGTGTCCTTTTAAAATGAAATTACTTAATTCCCCTTGCTGATTATGATATTCCAGTGTGCAGTTACCTGTAACCTTTGAGGAACGGTGTGTATACCTCCGTATTATTAGCTGGCTTCTTTAGGTCTCGACTCTGTAAGCTTATTGTTGCCTTGGTAATGTGAGTTTGCCTATATTTTGCTATTTGAAGGCTTCTGTTCTTTACAGATATATGCATGTCAACATAAACTTTACTACGTACAAACCTAAGAATATTTGCTTATTTTGAGCGGTCATGTGACTTATGATTGGCATAGTACTGTAAGGGTTGTACTACATTGTTATCTCCTTGATAAGAATGGTTTTGGGGTCTGTCTTGTTTTGTAGTAGTTGCTAAGGTGCATATGAGTTCCATACGTGACTTTAACTATTACAGTCATTCCTTTTCTGATTTCTGAAAAGCTCATTATGTAATCATACTTGCACAGCTTCTGGGCAGGGTTTTCAATATTCTGCGGGAGAATAATCCTGAGCTTGCTGGAGATAGGCGAAGAACAGTCATGAGGCCTCCACAAGTTCTTCGGGAAGGGACAAAGAAGACTGTCTTTGTGAATTTCATGGACCTTTGCAGATCGTACGTCTAAGATATATCTCTTTGCGTTCATACTTAGGTTTATATGTTATAGAGGCAGTCTGCTTTATTTGCTGTATAGTGCTCGTTATGTCATGGTCTCTTTTCAAATCACAGTACGAAATTATTGCGAGGTATATACTTCTCCAAACTACGCTTATGCTTATCCTCCTTTGGTGTGTGCTCTTATGCCATCATTTTTTTTGTTGGTTAAACCAGGGCGGCACGTGGCGGGAATGGATACCCGGTTTTATTAATAATGAAAAATGCGTAGAAAGAGGGGGACTATCAAGTGACTCACTTTATTTAGCCTGACCTCTAAATGAAAAGCATGATCCATAAAGAACAACAAAGAAAAATTATTGTCTGTAAGTATATAAACCCCTATCATCTTGAGCAATGGCAATCCTAACGTCTCTGGGAAGCTCAGATAACTCATTAAACTGAAATTTGTCACCCAACTGATGAGCCGCAGCAGCCAATCTGTCAGCAACCTTATTACCTTCTCTGAACACATGCTGAATATCATAATTTCCCATCATGTTTTTGCAAGCTCTCAAGTAGTATTCGTACTGCCAAGGACCAGCAATGGAATCTTGAAGGAAACGAACCGCAGTCAAGGAGTCCGTCTCAACAAGAATGCTGTCAAGACATAAATCCCTACATAACTGTAAACCATCTTTCAAAGCCAGAATCTCACCTCGCATGTTCGTACCCTGACCATAATGATTTGAAAAAGCTGTAAGGAAATGCCCATCCCCCTTCCTTATAATACCTCCCCCTGTACAAATACCATTCACACTTGATCCATCTGTATTAAGTATGAATCAATATCTAGAGTCCGCCTGCCTTGATCCATTTGCCTTTCTTTTGAGTAGGCTTAAGAATTGGAATAGATAAACGGAGAATATTACATTGATCCATATATGGGATTGTCTTCTTCGGTTTATAGGTGAATTGCATATCCATTAAGTGAGCGTGAACTCGTTTTAGAATGCTATCCGCATTCATAGGCTGCTCGTCAAAAATAGCTGCACACCACGCTTTCCAGCCCAATTTCTTTTTGGGTGCATCAAGACAGCTTTTTCCCTTCAATGTCGGAAACTATTATTGCGTCGTTTTTTTTTTCTTCTTTTCTTTTAGTAACTCTATTTTAAGGCTAGCTTTCGGTCTATGTGGTATTTTATTTCAGATTTAGTTTGTTTTATGAGGCTAGCAGTGCAAGTCTATATAAATCATTGTAAAGTCGTTCAATCTATCGTGAAAGAGAAAAATGCAAATAGGAATGCTTCATGAATATTTATCATGCATCAGTTCATATATTTTCAGGAGTTATTATATTTGTTATTTGAAGTTGCCTTTTTGTATGCTTTGGCTGGATGCTTGTGAACTTGTGAGTTGATGTAGGATTCATTCTGTAGTAATTTTAGTTTTGATTGCATCATTCCTCACATCTTTGAACTGTAACATCTAGCTGCTATGTTTCCATCTCTCAGGATGCATAGGCAGGCGGAGCATGTCATGACCTTCTTGCTGGCTGAATTGGGTACAAGTGGATCACTTGATGGACAGCAAAGGTTAGTTGTGAAAGGAAGATTTGCACCGAAGAATTTTGAAGGGATCCTGCGGCGATATATCAGTAAGTAACTGCAATACTGTCCACTATTGACTAGTATGTGTTGAAACACCAGACAGAGTAGTTTGTTACTTGTTTACTCTGTTCATTTGGAACTCTTTTTCTCTTTCTATTTCTAGTAATGGTTGTTAATGTCAGTCTTCAAGGATTTTGAGTGCTCAAGTAGTATTATTGCGAGCCATATAGAGTTCAGTAAACATTCTAATTTTTTTTTTCACAGATGAGTATGTCATTTGCAATGGTTGTAAAAGCCCAGATACAATTCTTTCCAAGGAGAATCGTCTTTTCTTTCTGCGATGTGAGAAGGTAAGTTTTCGATAACCTTCTGCTCTCTTTAGATATTTATGTGTTTTTATGTTTATCTTCATTCGTGGGCTCTGGTCTTCTCTCTTTAAAGAGTTTCACATATATTAGTTCTTCTATCAGAATTTTTTCATGTGAATGGTGAATGTAGAACTCATACTTCCCATCTTTTTTTCCGGAGGTCCAAGATGAATTAAAGATTTGCCTAATTCCCACTCTTTATAGAGGTTCATATTTAGCCCTTCTACCAGAATTTCTTTCGGGTCATCAGGTGGAATGGTGAATTTCGAACACATTTACTTCCCATTTTTATCTCCTGAGGTCGGTGATGAATTAAAGATTTGCCTACATTGTCTGATTGTTTATCGTGACAGAGGAATCTAGAAATTTCTGAGGCTTTCTTCTTCTAAAATACTTCCTCCGTTTAAAACACAGGGACACTTAAAACGTAACAGAGGGAGTACATATTTTGCTTGTTTAAGAACAAGTCTTGTATGCCAATTGCCAAGGGCATCATCATGGCCTACCGGCCTAGAAAGCTGATGATATTATGTGATTGATGGTGCCAAGGGCAAACTTTCGGTAACTACATGGCTGTTTATTCACATATGGTTCAATTAGAGTAATTTTTGGAGGCCAAAGCGCGTTATGTTGGGGCTTATGCTGATGTAAATGCCTACGTTATCTGATCTTTTATCGTGATAGAGGAATCTAGAATTCTCTGAGGCCATTTTGAAAATGATTGATTTCAATGAGTTCGTTGTATAGTGAAGATTCCACCACAGCATTAATACCTAAAATAACAAAATGGAAATCGTAGGTGTAAGTTATGTTATAGGAATTTCTTTTGGCGACTGGAAAGTACTCTGTTTCTGGAGACTACAGTTACTGTGTGAGGCCTATGATGACATAAAGATTTGCCTACATTGTCTGATTATGTGCTGTGACAGAGGATCTTGAATCTTCTGAGCCTCTTTGGTTTTAATGAGCTTGATAGTGAAGAAGCCATTACTTAATTAACATTTTTTTTTGCCAAAGGTGCTGTTACCTTTTCACATGCACAGTACACTAATCCGGCTTACTAGACTTGAACTGTAGTCACTCTGTTGAGTTGCTTGCTTGGGTCAGATTCCATACAAAGTATTCATGGGCCGTTTTTACTAAATTGGTTGGTGGCCGCTCTCTAAAGGGGTATGACTCTTACCTTTGGGGCTCATTTTAGATTATATCCGTAGACTCGGTAGTCTACCTTATACCGAACTGGTTGACCGGCTGAGATTCCATCCCAAGTATTTATGGACTAACCGTGTGTTTTTTGCTCATGGTTTCTACGTAGTATTGCTGCTGCTTTTGAAATGTTTTTGTTGCTCATTATTTATGTTTTTGCGTGTAGTGTGGTTCTGGAAGATCTGTTGCTCAGATCAAAGCTGGTTTTGTGGCTCGTGTTGGCCGTAGAAAGGCTGGAACATAATGTGGCTGATTGTACTTGGTTCTCAACGAAAGTCTTCTGCTGTCCAGAAATCTGTTGATTCAAGTATTTTGTTCTTCAGAGCAGTTATTTTCCTTTTCGTTTTCTTTCTGAATTTTAAATTTTAGTTCGCATTCTAATTCCAATTTTCTGTGGATTAACTTTAGATTATTCGGGAATACTTTTAATATGTATTATATGAGGAGTTTTGTTCCCCTTCCGTCTTTTTGTGTGTTTCTGTGTGTACTTTTAATTATGTGAGGCCGTTTTTTCTTCTTCCAATTTTTATTGGAATGAATTGCACTTTTTATTGAAGTAATGTAAAACCCTTGATTTCTTGAAGTACTATAAAACCCGTATTTATCCCGTTTCTCGTGCACACATATGATAACCTTATGATGTTATCGCGGGCGCTAAAATGGAACACCAACCGGGGGGTGGGGGTGGGGGTTGTTCGGTTGGTGTTTCAGGTCCAAAATTCAATCCAAGTTTCTCCCCAGAGTATGGCCGTTGGGCAGAGCATGTTGCGCCATTGTTTAAGCACTTCCCTTTTGACAGTTTGACCTACTCTTGGCACATCCAATCATATCCACATTTTCCACACAACCCGAAGTACGGAGCTTCCAATGTCAATGCCAAAGCCCATGCTCTTCAAAAAAAAAAAAAAAAAAAAAATTATGAGATTGCAACCCCGGCAGTCCTCCATCGATCTTACCCTGGACCAATGTGGAGGAGGTAAATCGCAGGATGTACATCATAGGAGCCAGGGTGGAGAGCTAACAAATAGGCCCATGGTTCTTAACTCTTAGGTCACTTCCGCTTGTAATAGAGTCAATTTCACCTTACGGGGAATCGAACCTTGCACACTATCGCGTTGAGCCCTATCCGTCTCCCCTTTGCCGCTGTGATATATGCCCTGGGGGCGAGCCCATGCTCTTCAATTTATCTGATTGGGCATTTTGGGTATTGCTCATTTGCTCTCTCCAGTAATTTTCATAAAAGATTATGCTCAGAGTTCACCAAAATCGCTACTTTTTGTGTCTTTTTTCTTCTATTTTGATTCAATCTCCAATAGGTTAGTCTTTGATGTAGTCATAGAAAAACTCTTGGTATTGATTGAGCAGCTGTACCTTATGATGTACAAATGATTGTGATTCCAGAATTTTGAAATTGGATTTGATTTTAATCTTTTGACGTGTTATTTTTGTATTTGATTTGTGAATTTGCTTGCCACCCTTGATTAACCTGTTTTAATGCCCAAAAAAAGATTCTTGTATTGTAGTTGTGCAAGCTAGATAATTTGTCATTGATGAGTTAAGTTGAATTGAACTGAATATCAATAATTATGCAGGTATGATATTATGGAAGAAGCGAGAGAGTTTATTAGGTGAAGAGAGCAGCTATTTACAAAACACACAATTGCTAAGTTTAATACATAAAAATTTATAACTAAAATAACATTTATTTAAAAGTTTTTTATACCCTTTAAAAAAAAATTATTATTAACAACTTAAATAACATTCATTTTCACTTTTTCTCTTTACGCACAAGCAACAATCTAATTCCCAGTATCTTATTAAATACACCCCATATAATTTATTTCCTGCTTAAAGTTTTTCCTATTCATCTTTTCTTGTAAAACCCAATTTCTCGCATCCCCGAGAAAAATAAAATTTGACACACAAATCGAAATCTGAACTTTTGTTTCATTAAAAATCTGAAAATTCAAGTTTGACCATTGAGCTCTGTTAATTCTGCAACCCAGTTGTTTGCTTCATCTTTTTTCCCGAGAATAATTTCCTTTATTATAGCAGTATGAAGTCACCGATAAAAATTAAATCAAATTAAAAGAGGGGTTACACCCAACTGTACAAATTATATGGAGTACCTAGGTACTCCTAATAAGGAGCACTCGAGACACAATATTCATTTTAATATGTTGTTTGTTCATTTTTTATAACTAAATATTCATTTTACTGTTCTTACTATTATTGTTGCTTTTTAGTAACAACGATAAAAATGAATATTTAGTTTTAGAAAATGAACAAATAACGTAGTAAAATGAATATTTTATCTCAGGTGGTCCTCACAAAGGACACCTAGTTGTTCCATATACCATCTGGTACTCCCACTAATCATCATACATATACAAAACATACAGAGTTAATCAATCAATTAAACCTTTTTAAAGGAGGAATTGAGCCTAAAATACTGCAATGGCTTGTCCCGGACAACCGCCTCATAGTTTCTGAACTCCGCACCGCTGCTGGTCGTCTTGAAATTTAGTTAGTAATTGGTGCCGGCGACAACCTGAGACTCTCCCTTAATAACCTTCTCGTAAGTCAGGACGCCCTTGGAATGCTTCTTGTATTCGCTCACCGCAAATTTTGCAATCTCCTAGAGTCGTTGGTGTACGGGATCGGTTTCCAATCACCAGCACGACCGCCCAGTGCCGTCGCGGAGGCCGCGTTGAGAATTAGTGAGAGAGAGGGAATCAGGGTGAAGAGGATAAGCTGCGGAGAACGCAAAGCCATTTTCTTAATTTTCTTTCTTGCAGGAAGGTGTTTGTTTGATCAATTTGAAAATCTTTTAAGTTAGGGTTTACCTATTTTGTTGATTAGGAGTTTATGATTTCTCTTTCTGCTAGTGCTAATAGGGAGCCATCAGAAGAGAGATTGGTCTACTGTGGTTGTTGGAGTTATGATTAAAAATAATTCATTTGTGTATTAATTTGAATAGTAGAAATTTAAAAAAGGGTAAAATAGGAATACGGGTGTTTTGTAGTTAGTAAAATATTTAAAAAATGTGTATTACATGTAATTGTGCACTATACTTAGTAATTATGTGCTTTGTAAATAGTCGCTCCCTTTTTTTTTTTGAAATACCATTTAACATAATCCGTGAACATTTAAATTGAAAGGGAGAAGAGGAGTGAGTACTCAATACCGATGTAATGGGGGCAAAAGGTCCTTTTTGGTAAGGTTTAACGTTTTTTTCCTATTCATTTCTAATCGTATGTGCCAATCTCTGTCCTATGTGGCACTTAAGTGGAGCTGATGTGAATTTTTAAAAAGAAATACAAAAAAATTACATTATTAACCTTCATTACTCAAAAAAATAAATTATAAATTATAAAAAACTTATTAAAAAATAAAATTTAACTAAACAACAAAAATCAAACACCCTTTATCCCACCACCATCCACAATCTCTCTCATTCCACCACCACCATCACAAGTCACCTCTGCCACCATCATCAACCACCTCTTATATCCCAACCACCACCACCGTCAGGATCATCACAAAACACAGCAAAGTACACTCATTATCCCCAAATCAATCCTCCGATAAAAATTAAAACGAACCAAAATTTCAAATCAATCATGCCTCCCCCAATCTTGTGGAAGCACTAAAAGAGAGGAAAAAGCAAACCTTTCAATGGCCTTCCCATTCCATCCTCCCTCATCCAGGCGCCTCCCACCCACCAACACGAGCAAGTCACACCCACTTGCAAGAAAAAAAAAATCAATCCTTTCCTAGTAGCCCCACTCCCCTAAACAAATACTAGTACACAAATTAAGAGCAGAAAAGCATAACATAAATATCATACGAAATCCAATTCACAAAATTTGATTTGTAGGACTTGCAATTGGGGCATATCTCAGCCAGATATGGAATTGTAATCAAGAGGTACTCCCAGAAAAGCATAACATAAATATCAAACGCCGCCACTTGCGTCCAGATCTACTGCTTTCGATCTAGGGCTCGGTAGTAACAGAGTATCGAATCCTAGGTAATCGCATGCCGCGGTAGCCAACTTTAAGATCAGTTCCAAAAGGTTGAGAGAGAGAGAGAGAGACGTGCTGAACGCCGGCGGAGGAAAAGAGAGATGGTGGGAGAGGGAGAGACGGGAGGAAAAGTGTAAAGGGGAGTCCGGATCTTCTGTCTCATTTAGTGTTCTATTCTCTGTTTTATTTTTCTAAAACTCAATCCTAGCCGTTTAAAAAATGATCCTAAATTTTAAAATTCTAGTTAATAGGATATGTGTCAATATTTTGTGAATGTGGAACAGGAGATAAGACATAAAGCGAAACAGAGAATCTGAATTCTCCAAAAAGAATCACTTTTGGAATCTCTTTTTTTAAACCAAAATTTTGGTTGAAAGAGTTTGTTTT
>JAOTQG010109350.1:0-12153 GCA_025631175.1 Iris virginica
TCTCTCTCTCTCTCTCTCTCTCTCTCTCTCTCTCTCTCTCTCTCTCTCTCTCTCTCTCTCTCTCTCTCTCTCACAACCTCACCAGGCCAAGAGAACCTCCATTTTTTGGCAGCAAGAAAACCCATCACTTCAAAACCACCCACCTCCCCTTCCTCCGCTGTGGACTCCACCACCAATCCCAACTGTTGGGTCTAGTGCTTGTTTTCTTTCATGATCATTTATTCCTACAGTGCAGGTGCACTTCTTATATTTGGAATCATCTGTTTGGGTGGTATGGAAGGCCTGGCTTAGCCCTGAGTTGATAGCTTCTCCCCTGCGGTTGGAGTTTCGAAGGTTTGAGGATGCTCCTTGCTTTGAGAATGTGGAATGTTAGCAATACGGTGGTACTAATCGAAGGAACAGAACTCCAAAAGTTATATCAGACCCAATCATCTGGTCTTCTGTGGAGTACTGTGGTTTCTGTGGTATCTCTATGGGCATCGGCTGGGGGAGCTTTCTGTGGGGTTCCAATTTTGGTTATTCAACACGACCGGGTGGCATATCTTTTCGAGTTGTTTTCCTTTCGTCGCTGATGGACTTCTCATGTGTATTGTTGTACCTTTCCCCCTTTAATATAATAGATTTCTTTTCTAATCATAAAAGAAAATAAAAGAATTAAGTTCACATGATTTTACTGAAAGTGTAGCAGGAGTTCACTTCCTAAACGATTGGGACTAAGGCTGAGTTGAGTTGAGCAGCAGGAGTTCACTAACTAGACCCAAATGAGGGCAACCATGAACAAAAAACATAAAGAATCAAAAACACTTTATCTATATTATGCCAATATATATATATATATAATACCTGAAGTCTGTTTGTTAATATGATATTTGGATACATTGCAGCCACATCTAGATGGTAGATAAGGGGGCATTCTTCACGTACAGGTTCATCTCGCAACCTCGTAAGCTGCATGTTGGATGTAAAAATCAATTAGAACATGGTATACATAAATGAAATAGCAGTTCAACGTACAAATACCCACTGCTTCATAGGCCTACTCATCAATAAGAAATGATGCTAATCAAACATGATACCGTTGGAAAGAAAGATGTTAGTTCAGGAGGGTATTCGGTAAATATTCCAGTAAAGCAAAGGTGGACTTGTCTGTTACAAAATGTTTAATTGATTTTTCCCATTTCCAAAATAAGGAGTGGGTTAGTTCAAAAGTTTTTGATGACCAGTAACGAAAGTAATAGGGTTAACAGCCAGATCAAACTGGGTTATACTGTTTGAACGAAGGGAACATTGTAATTCCCAATTCAACTTACTACTTACAATTCTAAGTCCAGCAATGTTGTAACTAAAAAAAGTCTACTTAACTGAATGATTGAACAAACCAGCCAGTATCACAAGCACCGAGCTAAGTTGTTAGGGTCTACACTTTATTGTTTATTCTTCCCTAAGCTTGCCAGCTCCACCTAACTTATCTTTACAACCCTACTCGCCTGCCACCTTCAAAAACCCAAAGAAATTCCTTTTGATATGCTTTCTACATGCAAAACTGTAACTTAACCTCCAACAGAATCTAATAGAGAATTTATTCTATTTTTCTTAGTTCCACATTTCTCTCTTTTACACATTATCAACTAATACTATCCTTATCAACAAACAAACAAACAGGCCGATTTGAGTATAAAAGCACAAACTAACCAAACATAGAAGGAAATGAACTATTTTGTCAAGAAAAATAGAAAGGACTGAAGACTGACTATGGGGGTGAGGCTGCAGAATAAATATGGAGATCACAATGAGATAGAATCGAAAAATCGTCATTGAATTTTGAAGAGAATATAAATCAGGAAGCCTAACTTACAAACTCGAAAAAGAAGGGTAATGGCTAAGGGGGTAAGTAATATTTCGTCAACTGGTAATCGGTGAATAATATCCATCATCCTAACACCTTACATTTTCTAACGAGAGTAAACAGACCAAGTTGAAATCCAAAATTGCAAGTTTTATTAAAAACCAGTAATTCATTACACTGGTCGAATAAGACCACAAAATTTTCAGGTTCTCTTTGAAGAATAAGGATATCTTAATCATGAACAAGGATAAAAGCTGAGTCCACCTTTTCCATTATGGCACTCTTCACTTCATCGTAGTTTAACACCGTTTCAATGTCCATCTTTCCCTCAACTTTGATTGCATATTGTAGATCACGATCAAGATTGCTGATTAGTTGCTGAAAGGCGAGGCATTATCAACATCAGTCAAAATTTTACCTGATCTGAAAACATCTAAAGGAAAGATCAAAAATCACTGTATTGGAATGAACAGCAAAAGATTAATAAGCAATTAGCAAGACTTTCAAGAGTTTAAACTTAAGAAGTTACATTCACTTATTAACAACATAAAAATGACGCACGCAATGCAACGTGATCAATAACCCACGCTGAAATGGAGAACATATGCTAATCAAGAACCAAAAGTGAAATATCATGTGGACATTTTATAGAAGTCATGCCTTTGGAGCTCAAATGGTAGTCTAACGATGAGAATGTATCTAAATTTAGTGACTTAAGAAGCCACAATAAATGCCTAGCGCTTTATGTTGCGTGACATAAAAATACAGGGTGTAAAGGTAAAAAGTGATTCAAATTTGTTTCTTCCTGTTGTGGAACGAGAACTTTTCATTTCTGGTCCAAATCACTATATAAACAGTTGAGAAACAATCTATTGGTGTACACAGGGAAAATCTCTAAATATTCAGAGTAAAAAGTTGCTGAAAAACCACCTAAAAAGCTGAAATTGCTAAAGATCTACGACAGAAACATCACCTTTCAAAAGTTTATTTTTAAGGAGCATGTACCAATCAGTTGAATCCTACGGATAGGATTGCTGGACGCGGTAAGGCCAACTAGTCAAAGTCGGCAAATAAATTTAGCAACTAAGAGTTGATATCATTTAAAAATAATAATTTCAGTACTCTAAGATATTGGTTAAGATAGACTACTCAATTCACTGGAGAATTAGTTATCAGCTAATGCATACACCAATTACTTACGGCTTCAGATAGTTAATGTGGATATCCTAGTCATACTCCACTCAGTTTTCAAGTTATGAAAATAAATGAAAGCCATCACACTGTGTCTCCGAACTTTGTTTCTGGATAGAATTTTCTCCAAACTTTTCTGAGATATAGAGCTCCAAACTAATAAAAAGATTGGCACGCGAGTATTAATAGGATGGCTAGTAAGTGAACCAAACCTTCATGAAACATTCCAAGGTACATGGAGCTAAGGAGACTTTGTTAGGTTCTATCATATCATATTAAATATTTGACAAAAGTATGTATGTGCGTGGGCTCATGCATACATAAGAAAAGTTTTTATTTATACATCTTCTTGCATGTGGGGTTGCTAAAAGGATCCCCATCCCAAGATAAGTCATATGATTAAACCAGCACAAAATATCTTACAGGGAAACGAGTGATGATAGGGATTCAGAAAGACGGGACCTGCATTTCAGTTGGAACTCTAAACAATGGTAAAATTTATGTGCCTCAAATTATGTTAGGCATGAAGGAGAGAGCTTCAGCATACAGCAAGGATGGCCCTGGGTCTACTAAGGTGATGAACTATTTGAGAATGATGAAGATAGCTTACCTCAAACGCCGATGGATCTAGCTTGAAGCTAGTTGGAAGATCAGATCTGAAAACACCACTTTCCAGGCATTCCACATGGCCACCAATATATGTCTCACTCTCAAGGAGTTGATTGTTGTAAAACTTTTCTGGTTGTTCTTGGTGCTTGTTAGGACATATAACATTTGCCTGGTATGCCTGCAAGTATGATAAGAAAAACTTATTAGTGAACAGACAAGATTATTACTTAGTTTTAACCTATAATATAAGAGATGTTGCTCAAGAATAGCAACAAACCAAAAGTCTAGGAAATGAGCAAGATAAGCAAGACCCAGGTAATTCCCTGGCTTAAAGATATTTTCCCATATCACCCACCTGAACCATGAGAAGCATTTCACAAAGGGTCCCACTTCCTTTTCGTAAGACTTCATCCGGTGGCATAGGTATTATAGTTGCAAGAGAGAAGATAAAAGGATGGACATAGGTCATATACAAGTAGTATGTTGAGACAGCATCGGATACTGAATATGAGGCCATCATCTGAAAGAACATATTGAAACACATGTCAGAAATAATTCAAAGAACTGTTTGTTACCTGCAAATGTCCAAACAAGTTAGCAATGAAGCTTATCAAGGAAAGAAGAGCAACGCTCATCGTTATCCATAACATGAATGATGTGTGCGTTGCGCCTGATGCCTGTTCATCAACAGCTTCCCTAAGACAGTTATAGTGCCTTCACAACCAGTATCCAGAATTAAACTCGGACACTTTTTGTTGACTATAGATGTCCTAAAACTTAAAAGGTACACGAACTTCTCGAAGCTCAAGATGATAAGCCAACAGTACTTTGGGTGCCTCCAATCAGCCAACTATGTTACTGGCCTATTGGTCCACTAACAGTTTATTATTCCTACTAAGGCTATTTGACGTTCTCAGCCCTTTCCCCCTGTTTTGGATGCGAGATGGTCTCACATATCAAGTGGGACTCAAATAATATGACAGGTTTATATGACAAAACAAACTAATTATGAGATAAACTCTTTTCAGTGTGCATAAACTTGTACTGGGAAAGGCTGACTAACTTCAATAGAACTGTAAAATAAATGAGTTGTTGCATTTGCTTCCGCATAAACAGTATAATTAGCTAATATTCCATCCATGGATACTCACCTTCGATCAGTGAAAGCATGCTAAAGCAAGTTACCTAGTACACTCATAAATGAACCACATCACAAGGCACTACAATCAATTATTGGACTATGGTAGTTGTTTCTCACCACCCTTTTAAGACTCACTACTATTAGAGTATTGAACCCTAGTAGACTGATTTGCTGTTCACTTACTATTAGCCTATAATTCTTACGAGTAAACCATTCAGATAGAGCTTCTGCTTTGGAATGTCATGGTATAATATTGTCACAGGGCACATGCAAATCTTTAAAAATTCTCACCTGAGGCCGTTCCTTGGCAAAGCGAACCATATCTTCAGGATTTACCTCCAGTGGATCATAACCCAATTTGGCTTTAGTAACAGCCTGAAATATAGAGAAGAGGAGTATTGATACTGTAGTTAGAATAGTGAATTCCCATGGACTCTTGTGATTGTAAGTTTTAAGTTATAGGAGCTCAAACCAAAAAAAAAAAAACAAAAAAAAAGCAAAACAAAAATTACTTACCAAATAAGCATTAATGTCATTAAGAAAATGTTAATGAAAAGAAAGCCACTTGGCCAAAAAAAAAAAAGGTTTTAGCTATTTGTACAAAAGAATTGGAAGTCAATAACCAACTAGGGCAAACAGCAGTTAAATGCCTGAATGTAGCTAAATGAACTTACTAATATCTATATAAGGGTAAAGCAGACCATCCAAAAAAAACACCAAGTTTCGATATAAAGCCATATCCTCCTTAAAGTGCATACAGTTATCCCCTAGTTATCATTCCAGCCGTGACAAGTTATTGCCAATAACCAATGCTGTGATAGCAAGGATCTTGTGCATCTTTTCAGAATTTCTTTCCCAAACTTAATACTTCGTTAAGCATCACATAATTATTACTGGTGGCTAGTGCAATTACTCTAAGATATTCTGATTTCAAAGCGTACTGTGTGGAAAAATGGAAATCTTCTGTCAATCATAACACCTGAAGAATAAAAAATGAACAGTACTAGAGAATAAATTAGTTTGTAGCTTTCTAATATGAACTAATCAAAGCCATCAAGTGTTCTACATATATTGATGAATAATACAGCGTTGGTATTTTAAAGGTGTTGCATTTGTTCTAAAGTGATAAAGCTTACATGAGACAGTCAATACATTACCATTAATAAACAAATTAATGAACAGCATACATCAATCTAAGAAGAATCCATGTGAATCTAAATTGAAGAGCAGCACCTTTAGCCCATGGCTACCCTGAGGTAGATAACTATCACGTTTGACCCATGCAAAACAATCCAAATGGCAAGCAAACTTAGCACGACATTCTCCCTGGACTTTGTCACACTGGAAACCTAGCTCCTGCAGTTCAAAGAAATATGAAGAATGAAAAGAACACTTCCCGATAGTAAACTTTGTTAACTAGGAGCAAGTGGGTCAAAGTCAGAACTTTGATTGAAAGATAATGGTTGGCTTATTTGCACATGACATTTTTACTTTCATTTGTTACTTATCAGTTCATATTGTTCTGCAACTTCACATGCTGAGTGAAGAAAAAAAAATCACATGCTGAGCGTTAAGTTTGGGAGGGAGGGAGGGAGGGAGAGAGAGAGAGAGAGATGGTGGGGTCAAGTAGTGATAAAATTGCAAATGGATACAGAAAGAAGTATGAATAATGCAAAATTACCAAAAGGAACATGAACATTATATCCATCTTCATTAATGATTAAATGAAAGTAAAAAAACACAGTGACGGGCACGAATTCCAAAGTCAAGTGGGAATGAGAGGTAAACTTCATAATCGGAAAATGGAATAGTGAACATTGCAACAGATGCTCAAGATTCAATTGAAGCTAAGATTCTTTTGTAGTAATGATTGATCGTTCATAAACAACCTCATGTTCCAAGTATCCAAAAGACCAAGCATGTTTTCAGTCCCGATGAAGAAATTCAAGAACTTAAATACCTTGTACAGGATATTGTTAAGCCCCAATGTTAAAGAGTGAAATTACTGGTTATTGTATAAATACACTCAAAGAGTCTTACATAATTATATAAACAAGTAGAATGTTCTTGCACACTGCATAGAATCTTCACTCATGACTCACTGCCTAAAATTCCGAAACCACCTCAATGTTATCAACAATAAGTAATAGACCAGACAAGAAGACTGGAAAGACCAAAACAGGGTTATGCTATATGTGTTAAAGTTTTAACATGCTGCGTGCATATTACATAGACAATCTCGGAAAGACAAATCCAAATCAAGTTTATCATTCTAGAAACAAGGCTTAACTGAACAAGCAAAAAGATCAATCTGCAGCACCAAAGACTATCTAACAGATATGAATTATGCAACATACATCACTCATTCTAAGCCCGTGATGAGCTGCTCTGTTTTCCAGGAATGGCCAGTCAAAAAAGTCGCCATTGTATGTGACATAAATACCAGGCTTCAACTCTCTCATATGGGTAAACCATCGTCTAAGAAGCTCTTCCTGCAAAACCAAAAAAAATTACAACAAAACATACTCAGACTCATCCCCACCTAAGACAAGTCATGAAACTTTGTACATAGAAACTCGGGAAAACTATAACCTCATTTTGCACATTTGTCACTTCAAAGTGTCCTTCGAACTCGGGTTTGGGTGTGTACTCCAAATCCTCTATATCTTCACCAACGCACTGAGAAATTTGGAAAGAGAGCCTGTTATTATTAATCTTGTTAAGGTGTAAGTATGCCATTTGAATGCGTATATGTGACATAAACAACAAAAAACATAGTTTCTACCTAGGAACATTAACAAACAAATTTATCCACTCAAAAGAAGCAGTACAATCAGAAAACATAACTGATTGTGGTAATGAGGTAAAATAGTTGGTCAAAGATTATATTATTAATTAGAGAGAAAGAAAACAGAAGTATCTGATATAAATATATAATACTGGTAATACTAATAACTACATTTCAACCACTAACACTGGTAAGCATACTATTAAATTAGTTAGTTCAAGATATCCAAATAGTTAGTCAGGGAAAAACGGACAAGTATTTTTAAAGATTATGCCCGTCCTCTTCGGAAATAGGCTTACATCCTCCTTCGCGAGAACGCTCTCTTCACTAATATATCATTCGTCTCCTACAACAATCTGAAAGGTTTTTAACATAAGTTTGAGTTCACAGCCACATCAAGTCTAGCTTGAAAGAAACAGAATCCAGGGAAACAAGGATATTGCCAATTGCTTATTTCTATAAGAATTGAGAACACAATCTAAATAACTTAGTTCCTCGTTAAATAAATGTATACATTCCCTAAGGTGCTTGGAGGATCTATTTTAAATACACCAGGAAAGAAAAAATATCTGAGAGTAAAAGCAAATCATTCATTCGTAGTCTTGGAGATTCTAAAGTTGCATTGAGTTATAAATTCAGGCACCCTTTCTATGTACAAGGGAACCTTTGTTAGTAGAAAAACACGGTTCCACAATAAAATCACTTCCAACCAATGAGTCACTTTATACTTTTTTTGTTTACCCAGGCCGCCATGAGGAACGATTTATTATAAGCTCATACGCAGGAACCCAATCAGGATTTTTGATGAATAAGACAAGCTTGTACAGGAGATTTTCTCATGTTTTCGTTTCTGCTAAACTCATAACTGAGAGGCCAACTAATTTCATGTGGCAACTTTCTTTCTCTAAACCCATGATAATTCATAATGTCCTTATAGATGAGGCCTAGTAGCTACAAAGTTGAACCAAGTACAGAAGGCTCCCTCGCACAAAGGGTCTGGGGAATGTGAGATGTAGGCAGCTTACCTTGATCTTTTGAAGGTGAGAAGCAACTAGCTATGAAACAAAATTTAACCTAATAGTGTAAAATAATCTGTCATGAAGTACATTATATATCTGAGGACAAAAGAGAACTATAAGGTTAACATTCATAAAGATAAATATGCACCTCTCTATTAATAATCAGATAACCTCGTCCATCAACCATGTATGAGATCATCATTACTGAATCGTACTCTGCGTCTGGAAACTTTAAAGGAAGTTTGGTAGTTTCAATATCGAAGGCGCAAACATGAACTTCAGCACGTTGCAATAGATCGGTCCTTCTTTCTAGCATAATTCCCTCACTGGATGCACTAACATCATACCACTGCCCACATCTCAAATCTGTAAATGCATAAATCAAAAATAAGACCAATGAAATATATAATAACTTGCTAAATTTCAAAATAAAACGATAATGGAGTAAATTATCACCGTTGTCAATGGCAAATCTAACATGGTAAGGGACGTCATACTCGCGGAGATCAGCAATACAGTCTATAAAATCTTGTGTGCGTTCTTTGCTGTGGACCAAGCAACACACAGTAATAACATTGGTCATGATGAGAAGCATGTCAATATTGAAAATAAGAATTTGAAAACATTTCTAACTTCCTTTAACCTACTCAAACAAGTAAGTATAAAGAAAGAACTGGCAAGAACTTCTCCATCTACGTTAAGTTTGCACCGTCAAACGCCTACCTCTTTCCGGTCAGTATGGACTCATATGCTTCGGCAGCATCAAATTTTGCACGGTTTCTTTCAACAATATGCATCAGGTCATTCTTCACATGCATCAGTTGTTGAACAGTCTCAAACGAGATCTTTAAATAAGTTTTATGCAAGCCAGAGAGATGGTTTTTCTGTCATCAGAACATAAAGAAGTTAGCATGTGGTATCAGCATTATATATCATTAGCAATTAAATCATGAGAAAGAGAAGTAGAATTTCTCTGTAAGTGGAGACAATTTCACTTTGAAATCAATATGGATAGGTCACTGTCATAGATTAATAAAATGGTTCTTCTATGGACAGGAAACCATTTGATTAATTTTGAGCACCACATTTTCACATTTTAGCTTAAATCAAAGAAAAAATGAGTAGTAGATTTTGACAACATCTACTATATTTCCTAATATTACCTCTAAAATATATTTTACCCTTTAAATAAAAGATCCTTTTATGATCCAAAGATAGAAGTAGAAAGTAAGCAAGACGTTCAATTCAGCACAAGTTGGAAGAAACAAAAAAGGAATAAAATTAATAAGCATCAATGAAGGAAATCCCTGGAATGTCTACCTAGATATGAATGGTCCCTTAAGAAACTTTAATTACTAAATCAACAAAGCTAAACAAAAGCATTCAGCAAATGCAAGGGCAAACTCTGTTCTCTGGAGATTCTTAGTTCAGATCTCTCCAGAATGTGACATAAAATTGCAAACACAATAACATGTCCTTTAATTTTTCACGTTATTTCTCAGCCAAACGAATACTCCAACAAAGAACATTTCATATCAAAGTGGGAAGGAAATCCAGGATTCCCCAATACACCAAACATGCAGTCCTGCACTTTCCAAGCAACTTAGAAGCATATGTGTGATCCCTATGGGTCCTGTACAGAATGCAGGAGAAATGGCCTTATAGTACCTGTATTCTTGCAAAATTAGTAATTTAACTATTTTATGCACTAGACGTCAAACAAAAGCTTCAAATTCAAAAAAGGATCTTTGCTCAATTATCGACACTTGTAATCAAATTGAAGCAAGTGGCGCATATTAATTACATTGGAGCCAGTGACAAGCTCCTTAGCACATGAACCAAAGACTTAAGGGAGTACTTATACGCCTAGCCACACCAAGTTGACACCATCTATCACTTGGATTGACCAGCTCGCGTACATTCTTTACAGATCTCCCCTAAACATACAGGCCTTAGCTTCAACTGAAAATTTTCGGCAAGTGTGAGCCAGTATTCCAATTGACCTCATCCTTATATTGTAAAAAACAAATAAAAAATAAACTCTCTAAAAAATCCAGACGTATACATGCCCATACTACTGCCTTCTCACTTCAGGAAACCAAATTCACCCATAAGCTTTAACGCTTTCATAGTTGCCCAAATGCATCCATAGATGTTCCATAAGTAATATGACAAAGGCTAATAATGAAAGACTTATTCTAAAGTTCAAAAGGAATATGACCGAAAAGTTGAGTCCCAGCTTGGTTCTTAAACACAATCTTGGCTATAATTTATCTATTAACCTACATGATATTTGGATGGAGATATACTTCTATTATACAGCCTAAAAAATATAAACAGGCAAAAAATTTCAAGAAAAACTATTCGCGCAGGCTCTACATTAGTCTTCATACCAGCACCATTTTTAAGCCTTCAAGATTTTGGTAGTTATGTCAAACTTGGTCATTGTGCACGTGATGCCAGCATGAGCTAGCTTGTTATTTAGGTAGATGATGGCCATAACATTATCCTCTATAATTGATCATTGATGCTTCTTATCTAGGATATAGTTCTACAAAATCCCTATCAGTATTTAGCACCACCCAATGCAACAAGGCCACCAAGTTACCAAAAGGCACCCCAAAAAGATACATCCTCGACTAATATCAAATCTTTTCAAGTGGGCAGCAGAAGTCAACTACATACTTGATGGTTCAACTAAACATTAATGATGCAAAGGATAGTCAAGATTATGATGGATGCAGTGAGAGTGCTTGAGATGTTTGTTTGTGATGTTTAATCTCTTTTTTTCTATATGGGAGCCGATAGGTATTTGTCTGTTCTTGAACCAAACTCATTTTCTTGAAACTCAAAGATATTATTGTGAAGTCATTGCTGGTTGGTATGGAGGTAGTTAGTATGGTTTTTGAGATGGAACACAATAAATCTTGTATATTATATGCTCACATGTTTGTTAAAGTCACATTTCCAAACTTAGTGTGCGTTGTGTAACAACACTTTTTAGATCTTTGACTTTCATTTGACGAGTTTACAACAATGACAAAGAACTTGATATTAGAAATGAAAATTTCTCAGTCGCCTTGCTTTTTCATCTTTTTCTTTACCAGTCCCATGGTAATCAAAATATTTCAACTTGGATAACGTTCATGTATGTGCATTGCAATCATAACCAAAAGAAATAAAAGGAAAAGCCAAGACAGCTCACCCAAGGGTGTCTGTGGTACGGAAGCATAGACCCTGTCAAAAAGTCCTTTATGTTAGTTGAGCGAGCTATTAACTAGGGCTGTCCAAATAAACGAGCTGTCGAACTCGGCTTGAGTAGACTTGATACGAACATGTTCGAAGTTCGACTCAAGTCGAGTTCGAACTCAATAATTTCTATCCCAAAAACTCGAAAAACTAAAGATTCGAGCTTGTTTTTGAACAACTAAAGATTCAGATATTTTAGTAATAATAAGAAAAGTTAGGGGGTATTTTTACAAGTTTCAGTTAACCAAAAACAACAAAAAAAGCTCGGATCGAACTCGAACTTGACTGTTCGGGAACAACTCGCAAACAT
>JAOTQG010109372.1:0-12152 GCA_025631175.1 Iris virginica
CTCTCTCTCTCTCTCTCTCTCTCTCTCTCCCCCTTTCCCCATATTTGGCAGAGCACCGCAGCTTTTGGCTCCTCAAAATTTCGTGCACAAAATTTACTATTCATTTGAGTGTGAGCTCCACTGAACTGATTTATAAGATAGATATATACCCGAGCACTTATTTAAAGTCATTACATTAAATGAATTGAAAATTATATCGTTTGTCTAGGCGTTGAGCGCCACCTAATTAATATGAAGATCATTGATAGATGATGAGATGATGTCGAACCATCACAAGAGGCGGTGGCCAAAGAATTAAAACCTACAAAGAGCAAGAGATAAAGAACCATATATGTAAGAGAAGTAAGAGAACGTGTAAAATGTTTAATTTTCCAAATGTTGTCTTACAAAGTCTTAAAATATCTACTCTATTGAGCCCATTAATTTACAACTACTCTATCAACTATATCTCAACATACTTATATCTCAACAATCATAAATCATGAAAATGACATAAATATAATTAATCAAATTTATAATTGATGATCATATGTTTATTTTTTATTTTTTAAGGGAGATCGCTCTCCTCATTAGAAGCGCCTACCCTTTAAATATACCAACTGTGGCTCAGTGAGCTGAATTTTGACCTTCAATGTAGTAGTTCTAATAACTACACAAACTATCAGATAATGAGGTCTTAATAACTGGGGCAATTTTAGAGAGCAATTCATACTATGGGATTGTATTTGGACTTCATTCGAGCATTTTCGTTAAATTTGGATGGATTGCCTAATGATAGGTTTTTGAGCCCTAGAGCAAAGTTCAATAGGTTAATTTTTTTTTTTTTAATGTTGGACCTAATTGAAACCATAATTACAGATTTTGTAAGTCATTGAGCCACTTTTGCTGAAGGGAACTGGTAAGAAAGTGGTGCGTGCGATCTGCGTGCGAGTGGGGTGTGGGTTAACATTTTCCATTGGACATGTTGACCTGAAGCATAAGCTCAGCAAAATCAGAGAACAGTCTCTGCAAAGTTTCACACTGAGAAAAACAAAGCAAAAGCAGAAATCAACATGAACCAAAGTTTTTATTTTAGAATACAGACAAAAATGGCTTTGGTAATCTACTGAATACGATTATGTCTCAAAGCAACTCCTCGAGCATTCTAAATCTAAATTAAGATGAACATTGCCAAACCACGAGCATTATTTTCTTTACGATGCTCCAGATAGGGAATGCATTCTCATTTCCTGACGCACGCAAGCTAACTCTGGAAATAACTAATTTTGATCTTCTCATAACATACAACAAAGTTTAGGCAAGGATCAGGATCAAAAGAAGCTGGCGCTCACTCATCTGTTGGCCTCAATTCAAAAACTCCCTTGGATCAGTCACAAAACCAGTCAAAGCTGACGCTGCAGCTGTGTAAGGAGATGCTAGATATATCTGACCTTCCTTGTGCCCCATTCGACCTGGGAAATTCCTGTTTGTCGTAGAGACACACACCTGCAATAAACAGCCAGTTCACTTAAGTTCTTAGTATCAATCATTATTCCAGTTCACTAATGTTCTTTCTATCATGAAATAAATAGATAAGATGTAGTGGATATATCAAACCTGTAAATGAAAGAACATAAAGAAGAAATTTTCCATCCACTTCCAATCATAACTTCTAAATCTAACCTTGAAAGTTGTAACACTTCATCCCCCAAATAGTGTTACTTTTTGTGTTTATAACTTTCCCCCAAATTTAGTGTAACTACTACATCTACCACGGCAAGTATAGACAAACTAGTGATTCCCAACACCCAACTCACTAGATCTATACAGTTCATCCAACATGATATACTCAGGATTCAGGCAGACAAGATGAATTCTATATAAGTGTAAGCATATTGTACCATTCAAGATGTGTTGAGTATGAATGCAATTGAGTGCAACCATGATTTCTCATGTTAAATGAACACAATTGAGCACAACCATGATTTGTCACATGTTTATTGTTATCCAAGGTAGACACTTTTTAGTGCAACCACATTAACTTGTACACTCATGCAAGTTTAACCAGGATCAGACTTGTGCGGAAATAATGGCCAATGAAAGAGCCACCTCTGATGCAGAACACAAGCACAATAACCATGGTATTGGAATTGAATATGAATATTATATTATTTGTATAATTACTAGGGTAAGTTGAATTGCATTTCATACATGGATAACTGCACAGTATTCCCCTGCTATACAGGTTGGGACAAATTCGTTCTTCACATATTCAATTGCCTTTTCCATCCTTTCTTCAATCCTTGTTGAAGGAAAACATAGGTGAGTCATGTATTTGTCACATGCCCCTTTTGAAGAAGAGGGTAAAAGAGTCGGTGAGTTAGTTATGTTCCAGCTATCCCTTTTAATTTTTTCATGTGTAAAATAAATATATTTCTCCTGCACTGAAAAATTAAATTATATATTGTAGCTCTTCTCACTAAGATCTTCTAACGAAATCTTTGTCGCCTCCCTAAGACAACACTCCATCGCCTTAGTCGTCTCCTCAACTTTCATCGTCTTACCACTCGCCCCAAGGGCTAACATCTAATCCTCCCTCAATCATAACATCCAGGATCATCCTCCAGCTTTTGAAGATACTCCAAAACCATCTCGTCCATTCTACACATACGTGATACGTGGTAAGTTCTACTCCTTCACTCTGTCAGCACCATAATTCAATCCCCATGAAGCAACCCCCATCATCGAACTACTTCAAAGCCGTAGCCGCAATCATACTCCTCTTAAGTCTTCATTTAATCATTGTCCACCTTCCTGCCTTAAGACCATACCATACACCTTTTGGGAAATTATGAAAATGAGATCACCACACAAGGCCATAGCAGCAAACGCCTCCCATGTGTGATCATCTAATGCTTAGTATTAAGTGCTGCCTTCCCGTGCAGAGAAACACTTGACCAAAATCTCAGTTGTACACAGATGTGAAAAACCATGAAACCTATTTTATCAAAGAACTTAAGCCCGAACCAAAGAGGGATGATCCCCCATCCTGTTCAATCAAACCGGTGTCCACCCAAAGAGAGTTGATAATTGTTATGATAATGCAGAATACATTTTTTGTGCCACGAAATGAACTTTCTAATGCAAAAGTGGATTAGAATTAGGGATCAATTTTCAATCAGCATTAGCCATGGATATGATGATGATGCCCTTTACTTAGGAGTGCATAGACAGCTCGATATAAATATATTCTTAAGAATATCGTTTCATGACATGTCAATTAATAACAACTTACCTGAGCTTCATTCATTCGAGCATATGTGTCCTTTGGACCACCCAAACAAGCACCACAACTAGGGCTTGCAGGTGTGTCACACCCAGCTTCTTCAAATATCTGGGAACAAGTCTTGCCACCAGATCCAGGCACTGGAAGGCTATACACATCCATCCACACCTGCAAAATGTTTTCAAGTCAATGTACTACCCTGACCTCTCACCTTATACAAAATTTTCAGTAACATCAACAGAACCAGACATAAGACCTCAAACCTTTTGAGTTGCAGGGACAAGGAATGTGGGTACTTTGACTTTTTTACCCTGCACATGATGCAAAATGATTCTTTGAGAACAATAAAATTAAGAATTACTTGGACCTCCTACATAAGATGTGAATTACAAATCTTTTTCTTTAGGTTGGAGGGACATAGACCTTACCCCAACCCTTATTATTTATTATGCAGGTCTTACAAGAATAACGAGAGATACCTTCAACAAGATATAATTTCTCCTCAATATTGTCTCTGACGAGACTTGAGCCCCTAACCCCGAGAGAAGGGAATACCGCTAGACCAAGTGGTCTATGGTGTTGATAGTTTTCTCAATATAGTATCAATTAGAAGCTTTCTTTCGTTAACGAGATAGACACATATAACATTCCCTCTGATAAAAGGAGTTTCAATCAGGATTAGATAAGGACTGCAGGGAGAATATGATGGACCAGTATAAGTGTAGATAATTTCTTAGAAATCAAGTGCACTTAGAGAAAGGTGACTCCCACTAGCCGCAGAAAAGAACATCACAAATAGTTCTGCGAGGGGAAGATTTGATCATCGGACAAAAAGTACACTTCAAAGCAAAATTTGATAACGGGCTCTAGTTGCACAACATAAGTTTATTAATTCACTCTTATTCAAAACTAGCTTTCCCACCATAGCCAAAGAGTTTCCTATCCACACATTTTGAAGACAGTATTTAGCTGTATGTATATTTTCTTTTTAAAAAAATCATAAATTATATCCTAGTGATGTTAAATCAATCGGACCCATTTCATACCTCAGAACTAAAATATCTATTCAAGCCAATTGGTTGGAGAAATAAAACCTAAAATAGGATAGGGGTTTGTCCCTTCAGGATGTCTCAAAATGGGATAACGGACTATCATTTGGTGACAAAGGAAGTAGATTTTAGCGGATGTAGAACGTATTTGTTTGTCAGCACTAAGATAAGGGAAATTGGATAAAATGTTGGTACCGCAAAATGAATATGAAACCAAAAATGATAAGTAGAGTTCTGTTGCAAAATAAAGATGTATCACTAATATGTGGCCCACCTATCTACACAATGTGCTTATTATTCCACCAAAGCAAACTGGATGAAATGAATGAATATTCTTGAGCAATGTGTGTTTTTTGGGCATAAACATATCAAAAGTTAATCGAAAACAATCAAGGTGAGCATCAAGCTATTCTAAATCTTACTGAGGCAAGGAAAACTTTGGCTGCAGCTATAAAATCTTCCGTTTTCCCTCCAGTACAAGATCCAATATAAACTCTGTCAATCTTCACATCCTTGCATTCCCTTGCTAAAGCACGGTTATCCGGAGAGTGAGGCTGCACAAAGCATATAATCTATGAAGCTACCGTAACTCTGAACATTGGAACCATATACAAATTTTTCATCATGAGGTACAGATAAGTTTATAAACGATGTACGGAGTTCAAAATGTACCAAATCAGAAGTAAAATCTCAAAACTGTATTGTATGCACATTGTAATCCCTTCCCTCATGATCCATCAAATTGATTTGAATAAAGAAAAGGTTCCTCAAAAAGAGCAAAATAACTTACCTTTGCCACCAGTGGCTCCAATTTTGAGACATCGAATCTATACTCCGAAAGATATCTGTAAGACCAAAGAGAAAAGAAATCATGTCAGCATGTATTGCACCTGAAAGTACAACTACAAAAGAAAACCAACAACATATCAAGAGATTCTGAAGGGAAAAAAATAACTCTAACCTAAATGAGATGCAAAATACCTTACCTTTTCGAGATAAGACCCTAAATAAAGAAAATCTTATCTAAGGGTATAATATTATAATGGATGATAAATTGATAATGCTTGAATGTTAGGTACAACTACACATACTAACGTTACTATAAACTTATTTAAAACTAACAACAATATTAATATAATAATTTAATTTATACATAAAAGATCCAATTCAGATATATCCTTATCCATATCCAACAATAAGGTATTGGATAAATGGTTAATCAGATAACGGTATATAAGAACTTTTTGTTAGCTCCAAATCTGCTTTAAAAATGTAGATCTGGAAAATCCAATATATTGAGCCCTAAGTAAAGCTATTTGAAAATATTATAATATCAAAACAACTGTCTGGTCAGGAGAGGAAAAGAAAAAGAAGTTATCTAAAGAAAGACTTCCTTCGATCTTAAATAAATGTACACTTTAACTTGGCGTATTGTTTAAGGGAAGTCATTTGACTTTCATAAAAGAATGAAATGAGTGGTTGTAACTCAATTTATGTTTGGGGCCTACTGGCAATTTGTGGTTCCGAGTCTTTCTGATTTCCCCTTAAAAGGAAAGGGACACTTTTTTTGGATCATCCCCAAAAGGAGAAGAATGAGGGACACTTGTTTAAGATCGGAGGGAGTACAAATTATAATGGCATAAAGTTCACTACTCACAGGACGAATGCAACATTAGTAGCATAAGGGTAAGTAATGAAGACAAATTTACATTAGATGGCCAGGAAATATCACAAATAAATGAATTCCATTATATGGGGCCAACTATCAAGATGTGTTGGGGATTTTGTAAAGCTGGAAAATAATGTTAGAGATAGAGCAAAATCAAAGTGCATTAGACGTTACCCCTATATAATGCTCAATAAAGAGGAAAATACTAATGTAATTTTTGGTAGGAAGGAAAATGAAGGGGTTGAAAATAAGGGAGGAAAATGGAGGGGTGAGTCATTCGTTTAATATCACTATAATTATCGCTACTTTGAACGTCACCTTTATGTTTGTATATTGGTGTACCATAATGCTCCTTCTTCACATTATACTTGTGATCATAATTTTATTAAATAACTTAACTAGCCAAGACACCCCTACATCACCTAGACATTTCTATACCTCAATAGGTATTCCATCAAGTTTCAAGGCTTTCTCAATTTTCATGTTTCTCAAGGCAAACTTCCTTCACCCCATATTCATTAATTCTACAAAAGAAAGTAATATCTCTATTTCTCTTATTGGTGCTACAATTGTTGTTCGCTACATTTCCTACATATTGCTCATTTAGTAGTTTCTCAAAGTATATTCTGTATCTTTTATTTCTTCATCCTTGACTAAAATGCGCGATTCTTCATCTTTAATGCATTTTACCTCGTTGAAATCTCTAATTTTCTATTCCTTGATTTTGCAAATTTGTATATCTTTTCCCCCTCTTTTGTATCTAATTTGTTATGAAAAATGCTTCACCCTTAGCCTTTCTTACGACTCTCTTTACTTCTTTATTAGCAACTTTGTATAGCTCTAAACCATTTAGGTTTTCATAGTTTTGCTAAGTTTTATAAGCTTTTCTTTTTAGTCGGACTACTCTTCGGACTTCCTCATTCCACCACCACATTTCTTTATCTATATGCCTCTTGCCTTTGGGCTCCCCTAATCTTTTGACATGTTTTTAATGCACTCGCACATTCTATTTCACATCTCCTTGGTCTTTTACCTTATAATTCATCTGGCATCTATTATCATTTTCTCTCTAAATAAACCTAGTTTCTCGCCTTTTAGATCTCAATACTTAGTTCTCGGGTTTTTCGTGTCTTTCCTATGTTATTTTACAGTCTGAAGGGTGATATCAAGCACCACAATTCTATGTTGTGAAGTTAAATTCTCTGCCGGGATTACTTTACAATCTTTCCAAGTTAACCTATCAACTTTTCTACTTTAAAAATAGTCTATTTGACTCTTATATAATCTACTTTTAAAATTTACTAAAAGGCCTTTCCCTCTTCTTAAAACAAGTGTTCCTACCACTTGGTCATAAGCAACCGCAAAATCTAATAAAGCTACTCCTCCATTATTTCTATCACCGAAACCATATTCTACGTGCACCCCCTCATACCCTACCCTACATGGTCTTCTCCCACATGACCATTAAAGTATCCCCCAACATAGATTTTTTCACTTCCAGGTATCCCCTAAACTAGTTCATCCAATTCCTCCCAAAATTAATCTTTAATATGTTGATCTAGTCCCACTTGCGGCGCATAGTTAGTAACTATATTAATTATTTCTTCTCCTAATACCAATTTTACAAGTATGATTATCTCTTCTTTCCCAGTAAATGTTATGACATCTTCTTTAAGCTCCTTACTACTATGCCAATCCCATTTCTCTTTCTATCTTTTCCAATATAATATTATCTAAGCCATGTGTTTTCTAGTTCTCTAGCTTTCTCCCATACCATTTTGTTTCATGTAGGCACGCTATATTAATGTTTCTTCTGATGATAGTATCTAGTAACTCCATCCCTTTAAACATCATGGTTCATATGTTCCAAGTTGTTAGTCTAAGCCTAGCGGTAAAGTAATTTCAGTAAAGGAACAACAAAAATCACCTGGCACTCTGATCACTATAAACGGGTTCGTAAGGCAACGAAGTTTTGTCCTGTGAGAGTAAAGAGGGGGGAGGGGAAATTGTCAAAACAAAAATGAAAAACAAACAGTGCATGGTTTAAACTGATATGAAAGACAATTCAGTTTTTCAAAGTCTGCAAAAGAGGCACCGTTGAGTATATTTTCTTTAACAAGGAAGGAGGTTTTCTATGACACTAACCTCAAGGTATTTGAAAGTAGTGCTATCAGCAGGGACAATTCCATTCTTCCCCCCAGCTTCAACAACCATGTTGCACAATGTCATTCTTTCTTCCATCTTTTAGCAAAAGGAAGACATTATTAAAGCATGATGTTGAATGTGTAAAAATGGTGTCTATGAAGTGATCTCAGATACTAACACATTATATATGTGTGTGTGTGTGTGTGTGTACTGCTTAATTACTCACTGTTAAGCTTTCAACTGTTGAGCCAACAAACTCCATTGACTTGTAAGTTGCACCAGAAACAGATATCTCACCAATAATCTACAATGTGAAATACATCAGTTGCAAATATATTCTTATCATTTTCCCTGGGCATTAGGGCATAGTCAAACTTACTTGTAAGATCAAGTCCTTTGCAAGCAAATAGTCCGGCATTTCCCCATCCATCACAAATCTCAAGGTCGGAGGTACCTGTAAAAATGGAAAAATCAAAACTTGGTATCTACTGGTCGAAAAGGAGTCATGAAGAAGGTTAGCAAGACACTGAACTTTGAACAGCCTTTTTAGTTTTTAGGGTTCTTTATCTTTGTTGAAATTTCAGATTGATATAATATACTGATAAACAGCACTTAGAGGGGCTCTAAGGGATCACGAGTAAAGACGTGTCGAAGTGAAGGCGCCGTTATTCCAAAATCTTAACGTCTACTAAACTGAGTCAAATACTTTTTTGCTCTACCATGTTTATTATGTTAAACTCAAACGTAGTACAAGAAAAGTGTAATCCTTAATGATTACCTTGCATACAGGACTATATACCTATATTTAGTTTCTAATACATAATCCAATAGACTGCTGTAGTAACATCGTAACAGGGGGTGGAGGGAAAATGTGTCCTCATTCTAAACCATTTTATTGAACTGTCATAAACTGAAATATATTAAAATTCTGAAATCAATCAATTCCATAAAACAAACTGAAATGTATGTAAGAAATCAATTAATTCCATAGAACATCTGGAAATTGCACAAACAGAGACAAAATTGGACGAACCATGATCATTTGCATGAAAGAAAGTACACCACACACACAAAAAAAGGAGGGCAGGGGGTAGAACAAGGAGGCATTCTAAATTTCTTTCCATAACTGAACCGAACATAGTATGATTAGTATTTAGTACCTCACACTCTGTCTTCGGATTAAAAAATATATATTGCACTATAGCTCATGTGAATTTTCCAATAATTTGGAGGACATTCTTCCACTTGCTTAAGTTCCATGCTCAAATCTTCCGATCACCACGAAATAGATTAAAGTCTAGTGGAATTTTTCTTACAGGTGACGAACAGGGAAAAATGAAAAACTGGTACAGCATATAAATTAAAATTTGAGCAGGTGACCTCGTATTTAATGGTTCTAATAGTGTATAAAACTGCTAAGCAGGTTCAGAATAAAAAATATCGCAGAGGGATTTGGTGCAATGATTATACTTTCAGTTGTCTGTCCTGGGATCTAGCCTCCTCAAGTAATTAGTTAGTTGCTGGTCTGGGGATAAAACATTTTGAGATGATTTAGACCTTATTCAAGCTGCAATATTCTTTCTAATTTCGAAATAGCTAAAATGAGTATCAAGCAGAAGGGACATTTAGATTAGAAACCTATGCCAAATCATCAATCAAGGGGAACGTAAATGCAGTAATCCAGCCAGCACAGTAACATCAGCAAATAGTAAAGGAAGCAGTGAACCTTAAGCAACAGCTTTCCAGCGCCTAAAACAAAACCAGCATCAGTATTCCCGATTCCAGTGGCAAATTGGCCAAATGCTCCAGCAGTACAGGTGTGAGAATCTGTACCTAGAAGGACCTGAAAACACAAAACAACATTTCAGCAAAAATTCATTGGAAAGAGTTCATAGAATGATAATAAGGGATAGCAAATACCTCTCCAGGTCGGCAATGACCTTCTTGTGCAAGAGCAACATGGCAAACGCCTTTATAGTCTGGGTTAGCCTGTACATTCAGAGAGAAAATTTATACATCCATGTCCAGAAAATGAATTAGCACAATAATCAGGTATTCGGGCCTTCAAATGCAAAAGGTAAAAGAACCATACCTTGAAGTTACCAAGATCTTTGATATCGTAGAAATACTTGATATTTTGCTCATTGCAGAAATCCCTTAAGATATCAACATTTCTGTTGGCTCTCTCATCAGTTGTGAATATATAATGGTCAGGTATAATGACAATTTTTTCACGGTCCCAAACCTGTATGTTGAGATAGTGAAGTCTCCAATAATTTAAACGTGCTGCATATATATCCAATCCAAATAGGAAAAAGAAGGAGCTTATCCCCAACCAAATGATACTCACATATAAGGACAGAAGTTCCAACATAAATTTGTAAGGGCGTTTACTTCCTATGTAACATGCAGCAAATACATAGTTCGTACTTGGTAGACAATATGATGCAAGACACCAAATAACTTGTTCTTTGCACGTTAGGAATCTTTATTTCATTTAAGCATCAGATAATCATCGACAAAGTCATCACTGGGTTATTATATGTCTTCTAAATTCTAGATAAACTCCTTCATACGCACTCTAAGTTCTAATGAAGCTAATCCAGTTCCGACTAATCAAAAAAATGTCACGTGTATTGATCGTTCAAAAAAAAAAAAACAGACACAATCTAGTAGAAAGCATCAGCTTTGTTCACTTCCAAATAGCATTAATTTGTCCTCGGTCGAAATGAATCTGTGTCTGTTCATTTAAGAAAGATTTGCAACTACATTTGCAAAAAAGGAGCTCCATTTTTCACATCAAAACAACTAAAATAAAATCAAATAAACTACTCAAATTTATCACCACCCCATTGTGAGAAGTATACCTTAGCATCCTGACCAAACTCTTTCTTGAACACACCGATGGAACCCGGGCCACAAACGTCATGCGTCATCAAGATATCAACATTGACCCATACATTCTCCCCCGGGCTCAACTGTGACTTCTCCGATGCCCTTGAAAATATCTTTTCTGTCATTGTCATCCCACTCTTAACCTACACACACAGTTAACAAATTTAAAACGAAATAAAAAATTTGGTTGGCTTAGGAAAAACCTATAGGGAAACTTTGTTGGGAATGATGTGTCTAACGGGAGCACATCATTCTTCAAAATTTCCCTATCAATTTCCCCGTCTGTATCACTACAAGAAACAAAAAACACAAAAACCCACAATCAAATAAATGGAGAAATTCTCAATTGAATATTTTTAAAAATGGAAGAAAACCCAACTGTGCCAGTAGTAGAAGGCTTGCGTTCTGTCATGACAGCTTTAATTTTCCCGGGAAAAGATCTTTTCTTGGGAGTGGGTACTGAGAAAGCGGATTGTGCGGTGGACAAAAATGATGATGAACCCGCATCTTTCTGGATTCAGACAAGCACATAAAATTTCCAGACTTTAATTAATCGATTAATTAACAAAAGTTTACCGTTCAAAAGAAACTGATACCTGAGAGTTAAGGAAGGAGGTCGTTGAGCTTGAATAGAGAGCGGTTGGAGCGGCCATTGATTCTTGAAGGGTTTTTGCTGACCCTGTGACGAGTGCTGAATTTGGGGCAGAGTGATGTTCTGCTTTTTGATTATTGATTTATGTATGAGCAAGCCGGTAGGGATTTGGCGGCTGCAGCTTGGGGCAAGTTTGGTGGTGGGTCCCAAATTCAGATTTCTTTTTTCTTTTTTCTTTTTTAATCCTCCAAACTTGTAATCAATTCAGAAGAGGAAACAAATAAAAGAAGTCCACGAGGCATACCCCGGAAAATAACTCAAAAAGGGATAAAAGCTCTAGAAATCTATCCTATGAGAAGAATACAGAGTATATAAAATACGATAGACCGAAATCTTGACAAGAGCAATAAGATCCGCCGAGGAAACAGCCTCACCATCAAAGGCAACAGCAATACGGGCATTCCAAATATCATTAACCACAACAGAAAAAGCAAGAAGGATAGCCTTTGAGCGTAAAGACTTCCCACTATGTTCTTT
>JAOTQG010109383.1:0-12150 GCA_025631175.1 Iris virginica
AGAGAGAGAGAGAGAGAGAGAGAGAGAGAGAGAGAGAGAGAGAGAGAGAACCTGGCGGATAGCATTTGCCTTCTCCAAAATTGCTGTAACTTTGAAACTAGTAGGGGCACTTGATGTAAAGGTTGGCCGAGCTGTAGCTGTACGCCTCAAATTGAATGACTGAAAATACACAGCAGATTCAAGTATCATCAGGGGATATAACATTACGCTCCTCTAGAGTTAATACCACAAGCTAACATGAAACCAATGTTTTCTTTCACTGAATACCATGCAACATGAACCACTCTTTAGAAGATAAGGTACTATCATATGGAATCGACTTTAGAGAATCTTGTTGCAAGGGAACACATCTTGGAGAGAGGTGTTCTCAATCTGATCGTGTTAAAATTGTGCAGGCTCGCACATAAAACAGATCCATCTTTGCAATTTATTTGAAGCATGCAACCATATTTAATGAATTTCTGACCAAGCACAGGAGCATCATTGTTCACTAATGATCAGAGTGTTCTTATTTTCAATGCATAACTAATTTCTTGTTAAGTATACAGTTGTGAAGCAACCACGTCAGAACAAGCTTCCCAACAAAACTCCGCATATGTAAAAGAAAATCAAGAAGTCCACATAAGCAGACCAAGGGAGTCTGTATGGATGTTGCACTCAGCAAGCAATAAACTACATGTGGCTGCTTCAGTTATCCTCAATGCTAGTTGAGCCGGTCTTGATTTTGATTTTTTGGCCTTCATGGGGGCGTGGGAAAGGATCGAATTTGAGACTTACATTTTTCAAAATCTCAGCTCTACCACTGGGCCACCCCTCAAGGTTCAAGAATTGAAGATAAATAGTAAGATTATTTTTGAAGCTTTAGAAAGCAGGAACATGTTTAATTTGTAGTAAAGAATGAGAAAGCAAGATCAGAATCTAATGGAATTACCTTTAGGGTCTGAAATTTGTACATATCATTCAACCAAAGGACACTTCCTCAAAGTACTCATTTCATCTTCCAGACATGATCAGAGAGATCTATGATACAATATAGGGACCGATAACAACTTGGAGGCCCAGCAGTCTTAAGGGGCAAGTTCATATCAAAGGCCACATGTTGGGGTTTGGAAAATTGGAAGATAACAAACGTTACAAACCTAACTAGATCTAAATATCACAAAAGAGGCCCACTCCTAAGGCCAATCCAGGCTGTCGGTCTCTACTACTATACGTAACAAAGAAAAATTTCTTCTTTTATCAAAATAAAAGATAAAAAAGCTAAGAAA
The DNA here is from genome assembly GCA_025631175.1 of Iris virginica. NCBI lineage: Eukaryota > Viridiplantae > Streptophyta > Magnoliopsida > Asparagales > Iridaceae > Iris > Iris virginica. Next base: position 1,269 of record JAOTQG010109383.1, read on the forward strand.
CTAATTTTATTTTGGTTAAACCAGGCATTCCAATGATATGTTGGTCAATTTTATTGAGATAAATATTATTAGGAACTTGAGGTTTAACACTCAAGTCCCTATGCATGTGACGTAAGTTTCAACTTTCATTGTATTTTTGCTTTAGTTGTATACCTACATTTAATATGTATACATAAACATATGCACTGAAACAACATAAATTAACAGAGACAGGATATTAACAAAGAAATACAACATAAACAACATGAAATAAGGCCATGATACCTTCTTTTATTTACGGTAAAATTTACATAATTCTTCTGTAGTTATGATGCTTTCTTCTAGTTGAATTATTACGGGAAGAATGTTCTTCACTGATTTTTTTTTTTTTTTTTTTTTTGAAGTGATGTATATATACATTAGCCTACAAGAAAATTTATCTTTAAAGGAATGTCAAGTCTTTAACTTGTAAAATTATATACATTCAATATAGCGTATGTAAGAAGAAAGTGAGGTCAAAGTGAAATTTGGTTATATATATTTCAATGCCATGGAGATGAGTGTTCTTGTTTACCTGCCTTTATAAAGTTTTAGAAATTGCAACTTTCTCTTGAAGTCTGGTTCATAGTTAAATTTTTTTTTTCTTTAACCACACACTATTTGCCGATCCGAAGTGATTGGGACTAAGGCTGAGTTGAGTTGAAATCCACATACTCTCTACCGACTCTATTCAAAAATGAAACTCTATTTTCTTGATTATATATCATTAATATTTTATTTGGACTGACGTCATATCACTAATTGAAAAACTGCATGTACAAAATTCATCTCATAATTAAATATTTGGAATTAAGTGCAGTTTAAATTGCCATCCCCATATGGAAACTTTTACAAAACTAAACCAACCTCAGAACATATCATAATTTTGAATATTATTCAATAAGCGACGAAGGCTACTCACTTTTGTTCTAATCTGCTGCAGGAAGTCATCTTTTTCATCCAGTATTTTCTCATTTGCAATTTGATGAGCACCTTTGTGGCCATTTCGCTTCGGCCAGTCTGGCTTCTGCATAAAAAATCACCATGTTTTGCTATTTAAATCCATATTAAATGCCTTCAAAAAGTCATCATTGTGTATAAACAGATAAAGTTGGTCACTCTCCAGATATATTAGATTCTTAATAGCAATCAAAGTTCAGGGCTACCTTGCTCTTTGGTGTAAGCTCGACCATCTCAATAAAATTATCTTGCTCAAGTGGTGCTGGCTTGGGTTGCTGTGAGATTGTAGGAGCTGGAGGCTTCAGGTCCAATGCATAATTCAGGGCTTCCGATAGATTATCTTCCCTTTCTGTTGCCACATCAGGATGTGGTTTAATACCCCTCCATTGCATTGGAGGGAGGGGCGGAGGAGGTGGTGTAGGCTCCGTAGGATAGTGTGAATCAAGAACATAAATTCTGCCAGAATTGCTGATTTCCTGATTAAGTGACGTATTCAGAGTATCAAAATTCGGAAGATCAAGTAAACGACCAGACGGCGAAGGTTCCACACTGTGCTCTGTTAAAGGGCTTTGACGTCCACTGTTCTCAAGGAAGTCTCCATGGGATCTGGATACAGATTGTTTTGAGGAGATATCATCATTTAGCTGATGATCCTTTCTCCCAGGAGAATCACCAGATTCCCACTGCTCAGAATTTGACTCGGAACAATGGCTCTGACAGTCATCCGAAATATCTGGAGAAGATCTACAGAATGTGTCATCATCAGAATCGGAACCTGAATCATGCAATGAAATCGCAGGCTCTGGGACCAACTGAAATGAAGGAAACATATCTCCACTACCTTCATGACAACTACTCCCATCAGGGAACTTCAGTTTAAGTTTAGAAGTCTCAAAGCCATCAATAGGCTGGAACGATATCTTCATATGTTCAAGTGGAGGTGAAGAACAAGGTGACATGATTCTAGATCCACTTCCAAATGATTCACTGAAGGACTTTCCCATGAAGGTTAGAGATGCTCTCTGCATGCTTGTCTGCTCAGAAACATCACTTCTCACAGAGCTGGCAAGTTTTTCATCCCCAACTAGTGATACTTGTCTTCTAAGACCATTTACAAGTAATCTATTGCTAAATTCAAAGATTCGAGCTGAGCTATTGCTATCCTGCTTACTGGCTTCGAGCTCATCTTGATCATCTAGCCCCTTAATCACAGGTGTCAGGGCACTGGCAGAACAAAAATCATGCTCGCGGTCATAATCCAAACTATTGCTATGATGAAAATCACTGGACTGTTCAACTATACTTGATCTTACCACACCTCCATTCTCCTGGAGATTGCTACTTTCATTAGAAGGCTGTGCAACACCATCCTCACTTTTGGCTGCAATCTCTTGTCGAGCAGCCGAGGATACACTAAAATCTGGAGGTTTTGAAGGCTCAAGTCCCAGTAGGCCACCATTTGTCCAGAACATAACCGGGTGGACACCAGAAGATGCAGAAGGTGGTTTTGGGGATTCACAAGTTGTTGAGATCTTATCATTCAGAGAAGCCAAATTAGATTGCCTGGAGCCAGAGGGTGAATCATTTCTGGCAACAGTCACGACATTTGAATGATCATTTATATCACCATTTTCAGATAGTAAAATGTCTGGTGAAGAATGAGTAATCAATGATACATCACTTCTTCCAGGCATCTGTACATAAGCATTACTCTCTGAGGGGACTGAGCTAGTTTGATCCGCGGATGTCTCAACAATAGGGCTGTAAACATGGGTTTCTGGGGATGTTAAATTGGGGGTTGGTCCCATTATAACTTTGTCAAAGGAGGTATAAGCTGGAACATGAGATTCAGATGTTACTGAAGGGGCATTTAAATGACTTGCTGTAGGCCTTCCATATTCTGCTTTCTCGTTCACACTGGAGTACTGTTGCAATTCTCTCTTTGTTTGGCAATCAACATCAGTTTCAGACTCTGATTCAATTGTGTTAAGTGCATCCATGTAATAATCTGTTTCGCTATCGACATCTTCATGGTGGTCACCGCCAGAGACAGATGCTGGCATGAGTTCTTCGTCAAAATCAAAATCCATTTGATTGACAACTCTAAAGTTCAGAGCTCCCTCCTGCTGTGTATGTAAATCAATGGTAGTGCGTAATATTTCTGTAGTTTCATGAGGCTGTGTGGTAGGTTCCATGATTTCTGCCTTTTCATCCCATGTTACACTGGATGACCGTGGGCCAGTTTGCATCTCTGCTAGACTGTGTTGGTTATTATCATCAGCTAATCCACTTTGTTCATCAATGGAAGCTGAATCAAGGGAATCATTATGATGCCTCTTCAGTTCAGAGAAGAGGACTTCCTTGGATTCGTTTTCATCAGACTGCGTTGAGTAACTTGGATGGATTACACATTCAATATAGTTTGACTCTGTTCGTAAATCAAAGGTATTTGTATGGTTTCCTGTCTCAGATCTAATTTCACCGCCAGAGACATCTCGAGAAGAACTCTGCCCATCAATGCTGGGAGAAGCAAACTGCATCCTGCACATCAAGTATTTAGATATCTTACTTCATCAAACCAAACATGACAACAACTTCACAGAGAAATATAAAAGTAAAGTTCTATTGCGCTTCATCAATTACTTTGGCAACGTATCAATAGACAATATGATCAGACAGTTAAGATACCTGCCACTGTGATTGGAGATTGGCACATCATAGATCACTTCTTTACTCCTCCGCACTGTTCTTTTCTTCTGCTCATTTTAGGAAATCCATTAAGACCTATTCTAATATTATTCTATGCAATTCAAGAATCTGTTAGAAAGTCAATTGTTTTATTGCATGAGGATATCAAAAAGAACAAGCATTTGGTCTAAGCCTTTGAAGAAAAGAAAAAGTTCAATTTCATAATTTGAAGTTACATTCTTAAAGTGCATATTTAATGAAAATGTAGGACTTAAGTTCCTCCATAGCAAAACTTTACTCGATACTGAAAGAAGTATAACTGACCATGTCAATCTAATAAACTACTTATGAACATGCATCCAAAAATAGTTCTCTAACACAAGGAGGTGTTTTAATACTTATTTTTGTTGGTTGTTCTTTCAAGGCATACCTTGCTTCTTCGAGCCTTTTTCTCTCTTCGGACATTTTGAATGTATGCTTCATCCGTACCACCTGATGCTCTTTTGAAAAAGCTTGGATCTGAATATCTCTTTAAGCAAGATCCTGGACCACCAGGATCGAATCTGAGAACAGAAAGCTGAAGTTAGATACCTCACAGTATATCAGAATCATGATCAAATCTCAAGAGTTAAGACATACTTATCAAGCAAGTGAAAACGTGGAGGATCGCGAGATTCTTCATAAGAATCCATAATACATCGCGGCAAATCACCATATATAAAGTGATTTTGTTCACTTCCGAGACGCGCATGCCAATAGGAACCTGCAAAAAACTGTTCTCTATGAAGGACTTGGAAAGCTGTCAAAAGTGTAGCGAAGAGACGCTAAATTTCCAGCAAGCGTAACTTCTAGAACATGTCCATGATTTTACTTTTTATGTAAAGAAATAAGTTGAACAATTTATAAATGCATGATTAGGCATCTGAAATAGGGGCAGTAAATATTATGAGTATTTAATCATGACATCGTCACGTAAAGGCAGAAGTGTTACATCAGCGGAATTGTCGGCAAGTAAGCACAACAAAAGAGCTTCAGTCATTAAAGAACAAGGTATAAGAAAAATAGTTATGTAATCTATACGTGAATTAATATGGAGCTGGCGATAGTTTGAAGATTAAGATTGATAGTTTGGTTTCTGAAGGTTGTATGGAAATATCAGCTTACGATATCCTTTTATCTGTCATAAAAGAATAAGGCACAAGTGAGATGATCACTTACGAAGAACACGTGCAATATCTTGAGTAAACAATCTTGAAGCTGCCTCCAATTTCAAAAAAAAAAAGAGAAGAAAGTGACATTTGGTTCTGAAAATTGCACCTATTTAGAGTCTATTGAACTAACCTGTAAAGTTGAATTTAAATTTAAAATACAAAATTTTTAAAAAAATGAAGATTGTATACTCTTTTTTTTACACGGTAGACCTCATTCTTACAATTGTCTCTGGAGGCAAAGCTACGGCCTCTCTGGTGTTGATAAACAGTGCTACTGAGGACCTGCTTAAACTCCATTTTTGCATTTTATCATCACTAGAACATAAAGTGTGGTTGATTCTCTTCTGAAAGTTGGGTAGCTCAGGAGTGGAGTCTTTGAGCTTGGGATGAAATCATGCAAGGAAATTAATGTGACCCTACATCATATGCGAGTTACTTTCTTTTTCATGTATAGACAGAGTGAAATGCTGGTGCGTAAACAACAAAATTTATTTTCGTCATCACCACATACAGAAACAAGAGTAAATTCTGTTAGGGAAACTGGGAGGAGGGTGTCGTTAAGCTTGAAAAAAATATTACCAAGGGTACAGCATGTACAATCCAGTTTGAAATTAAGATAGGACAGTTCTTACAAATCATGAGCATTACCAGCTGTGTAAGCGAAATGCAAGTGGCTCCTTTGTGCCAAGATGGCCTTTTCAAGAGGAGGAAGTGCAGCTTCAACATTATGTAAGCGAACAATCAACTTATGGCTTCTAGAGGAAGTGATCAGCACTTGTTCTTGTAAGCCATGAAAAACTTCTGCTGCAAATCTACCACAGCCATATAATACTATCTTAGTATGCGGCTAGAACATAAGGAAAAACTGAAGTGTTCAGCAAAGAGGATATCTAAAATCAAGTTCCTGACCATGACAGGCAATTTACAAAATCTCATTAAAGTTTATTGCATTTTTTTTCCTTCTTTTTCCTTTTTTGGCCTTGGAATTTCAAACAGAGAATCCAGTTAACCGAAGTTCAAATAGTTAGATGGGTAACAGACTAAGCACTGTATTTAAGGAAAAACTGAAGTGTTCAGCAAAGAAGATATCTAAAATCAAGTTCCTGACCATGACAGGCAGTTTACAAAATCTTATTAAAGTTTATTGCATTTGTTTTTTCCTTTTTTTCCCCCTTTTTTGGCCTTGGAATTTCAAACAGAGTATCAAGTTAGCCAAAGTTCAAATAGTTAGATGGGTACCAGACTAAGCACTGTATTTAAGTCATAGCAGGCTAAGTTAACCTACAGGTGGAAGCACGCTCCATTATAAATAAAAGCCCACTAATGGGTGCTTGAATCATTTTTTCCTTTGAGTAGCTGAAAGGGAAACTAAGATTAACTAGGAAAAGTTGTCTAGACTTTCATGGTAGGTCAAAATAGTCATTAATCGCAGTTGTGGCCTTTGGTAGAGATGAGCACACGTAGATAACATGTTTCATTACATTTTGCAAAATTAATAAGGAGTATGGAAACAAAATTCTCAATCTGAAAGCTTAACCCCAAAAGAAGAGATTTGCTAGACAAGAAATCTCAGTTCACATATCAGCCAAATTCTTGACAGTTTACAATTAATTTATAGACAGCAATGATAATGTGGAGAATATCAGCACATGTTGAATAAATACAAGCCTTGTACTAAATATATAAGAATAGGTCAAATAACTTATAAACCAATAGAGTTTGCATAGGACCCCCTCAAATATTCAATATGACATGCTCTTTTCCATGTAGTAAGCCTAATTGCTTGTGCTCACTCCACATCACCCGATATTAATACTTATACGATGTAAGTCTCAAATCTGAACTAAGATTGAGGGGGTTTGTTGAGCATATTAATCCCACATCTAGCAAGTACACGAAATTTAGGATCATGGAGCCAACCCATCAGAAGCCAGAGCTAGACCCCTAATTTCAGTTTATTGGATCTCTATTCCTGTCCATGTGGTGTCCAGTTTCTCCTTTTCAATCAGAAAAATTCTTCATTTGAGGCTTCATATCATGACAACGACAACGGATATCTGATACATAGGAATTTCCCATTGTGAAGATGATGGTACACTCGTCATGCATGCTACGCCCTTACTACTTTTGACCTGTCTACATACAGCTGCTCAATTTAATTAAACTGATTTTTTATCTATTTTTTGAACTACCTAAGAAGACTTCTCACTCGAGTAGCGTTATAGTTAATCATTAGCCCCCCATTTTCCTTATAGTTGATCGACTGGTGCCTTCAACCTCTGAGCGCTCAATTCAATATAAACTAGAAGTGATTATGTAAAATGTCATGTATAAACAAACCACATGAGCTTAACTAACAATCCCGTGTCTTGCAAGTACAAGCCAAGATCATGGTGCCGACCCGCTCACAAGAGTTAGACCCTCAATTTGCATATATTGGTATCTATTCGTGTCCTCATGTTGTGAAGTTTCTCCATTTTAATCAGAAAGTTTTTTCATTTGAGGCTTCAAACCATGAGAACGACAAACAGATGCCTGATATAGGAACTTCCCATTGGAAAGTGGATGGTAAACTCATCATGCATGCAACGCTGCCCCTTCTACTTTGATCTGCCAATGTTCAGCTGCTCTATGTAATTTGTCAATAAAAATATTTTGGATACGACTGGGATCATTAGGATTTATGAGTGGCTAATGCTTCAAGTGGTTTACGTGACAATGAGCATCTCCGAGGTTACTTCTGAAATTGTTTAAGATAGGATAAGCCAAAGCTTAGAATTATTAGGGATAAGGAATGATTCAAATTTAACATGGAATGCGATCATTTAGGTTGCTCATTGCTACAAAGTGACTTGGTGAGGTTCCATGGAGCACTGATTTGACAATGTACACTAGAAACGAAATATTCACCATGACTATAGATTTTCTATGATACCATAGCATCAATATTGTTCTCCTTCTGTCCTATAAGACTATAAGAGACACTTCTATTTAATTTGTCCCACGGTTAGAGTGAGAGTGAAAGCCAAAGCTAAGGATCAAGGAAAAGATCCAGTAATGAAAGGGGCATGCTTAAAAGATGGCCTTAGCAAATCATCTATATGATTGTTACTTCCTAACACTGAAGTTCCCACATCTTCGGAAAGGCAATGAGTCTTGTTTGCTGCCGCTGTTAGCAGCAAATCTGTCGCTAGAGTTTTAAAGAGGGAAATTTCCTTTATGGTCCATTCCACTTGATGATATTACCATTCCTTTTTTTCTGAATGATAAAATGAGCCCAGTTGGGGTATTTCAGAAAATTAACAACTTTACAACCATTTTCTTAATTTGCTCAGGCAGTCAAAGTGTCCCACTTCATGTAGGGCGGAGATAACTTGAACAAGGGAGTATACGTTAAAAACATTCATGACGCACATGGTTGCGCCTTTCATGTACAACTCTAGCTTGTATCAAAATTTACTAGCATACGTACACTTCCAGGGGAGGACCTACGAAGGGGCCCGTCGCCCACTAAACTTTAAAAAAAAATTTACTAAGAATAAATATTCATTTTTTTATATAGGTAGGACTAAATATGCAAGTGCCTCGACAAACTAATTACCTAGCTCAAAATTTCAGAAAATATGTTTCATCTTTGAGTGAGAACAGTTAGAAAATGGAAAAAACTTCGTACTTATATAGTTCTCGAAGAAAAAAAAAATGTCGTTACATTGTGCCCGCACAGATGATCGGAGCTAGGTCTGCCACTCCATCACACTTCCTCACTTCCGGTGCAAGAGTTCACTTTCCATCTTGAAAAGGTCAAACATGCGACTTGAACTAAATCAATATCCTACGAACTAATGAACTTATTAGGAACATTATGAATCGCATCTAACTTTGTAAAGAAAAATAAATTCATATAAATCTTTGTTCAAAACTTCAGTAATATGACCAAGAAGAGTCAAATTTGCATGGAACAAAGGGAGCAATTTCTAAAATAAGTGTATCTTTAAAATAAAAAATATAAATTTTTTTTTAAAAAAAAGATCTTCATAAGTATAATAGATCCAAACTTCGAGCGTTTTATTGTTAACATAAGGACCGCCACTAGTAGGTAAGCCAATAAATTATTGTTAATTACTGTTTTATTCACAACTTCTTAAATGAACAAAACAAGCAAGCCTAAAATCTCACTGCATGGATTTGTACAAATCAAATTACAGAAATTAACACCGAAAAACCTCAAATTTCAGCAAATTCCAAAACTTAAACACCGGACAAGTAAAAGCTGAGGTTGCCAGAGCAAGCACAGCATCAGAAGTTGTACAACCCAATGCCACTTCACTCTGGCAACATCAATCTCTACTCCGTCAAAAACAGTAAGAATTAAAATTGTGTGGAAGAAAACAAAAAAAGAGAAGATGAAAATTAACTCACTCGGCTAGATCGCCTAGCTGACGGAGAATTCCGACGAGTCCGGCGACGGCGACACCGTCGAGCACGGCCTTCGGATCTTCTCGGTTGACTTCATTGTACAGCTCCGGCATTCCCAGTCTGTACTCATTCCTGACTTCCACCTGTACTAACGGCATCTTTGCCTGTACTTTCTCTCAATCTCTCTCTCCACACTGTCTGTACTACTTTCTCTCTCTAAAAATTTAGGGGAAAAAGGAATTTTGAAGATTTGGAGAGGGTATCTATCAAGTATTCAATGAATCATGAATAAGTAGAGTAGAGTTACAATAAATGAAGGAATGATGAGAGAGAAAGCGAGGGGAAGAGAGAGAAAGTGCGGGTGAGTGAGTGCTGGAGGGAGGGAGGGAGAAGATTAGGTGAAGAGATTGCAGCTGCTTAACTGCCGAGAGAGTGACTGATGAATTTGCTCTATCGCTCTCTCTCGCTCTCTCTCTATGCGTGTTTAGTGTGAGTGTGAGTGTGAGTGTGTGTGTGAGAGAGAGAGAGAGAGAGAGAGAGAGAGAGAGATGAATTTACTATTTAGAGGGAGAAGGGGAAAATGAATCGAGCCAATAGAAGAAGAGATTGCCAACTCTACAAGCCAAATCTCAGGTAAGTACGGCCCCGGCACATCATTGTTGTTGAAATATATACTTAAGAGTACCATTTTGCCCTTCTTTTCAAATTAAATACTCCCCCATATATAGGGTCCCCCACCCCTAAATAAGTAGTAGTATTTCGTTTAGTTTTTCAAAAGTTAATTTATTTTTAAAATAATTATTTCAAATGCATCCTTTTGTTATGAATTTAAGTAAATTATCAATAATATTTTTATAATAAGACGTTAAAAATTTAAATTTTAATAAATTTGATTAAAAAAATGTTGAAACAAGACTCTCATTTAAAAATAGTAGTAATGTGTAGCATACAACTATTTAAATTTAAATTTTAGAATTTCCGTCATTATAATAATATTAGATAAAACTAATATTTTCAATTTTTATAAATCCGCAAATATAGATGATATGTTTTAAATGTTACGTCAACACTCAATCAAAATTGATCAGACGTAATTAAAATGAAAGAAAGTAAAACTCGTCCTGATGGAGTATAAAATATTTAATTGATCACAAGGAATACATGTTAGTTTTTCTAATTTTATTTTCTCTTTCTTATATTGCTAAATAAACCATGTTAAAATGAGAGTATTGAAGGGACATAAGAATAATGCTACTGTCATAAAAGAAATATAAAAAGAAGTTTATAAAAGATTATTTGAAGCATTTTAATTAGTGCAATTTTTTTCAGCGATAGGGTTCACAGCTTTTTTGGTCAAATTGTATTAAGCCAACAATTTTTTTTATACACTTTTTATATATATTTCTTTGTGACTCTAAAATTATTTGAAAAATAATGATGGTATGAAAGTAAGAAATGTTAATGTGCAGGCATCCAAAAATATCTGGAATTTAGTAACTATTGTATATTTAAAGTAAGCCTGTCAATTTGGGTTAAATGGGTTGTAATGAGTTGAGTTACAATAAATAACAGGTTGTAATGGGTTCAAC
>JAOTQG010109394.1:0-12147 GCA_025631175.1 Iris virginica
CTCTCTCTCTCTCTCTCTCTCTCTCTCTCTCTCTCTCTCTCTCTCTCTCTCTCTCTCTCTCTCTCTCCCTCTCCCCCACAATAACTTTGAAATATTACATGTTTATTTACCAGGCTACAAGTCTACAACTATTCTCCTACAATTACAACGATCAGGTCTATAGTAAAGTAATACTACTAAGACTAGTAGGCTTTTCATGCCTTGAACTTTCTCCAACCTTTTTATTTTTCTACTTGTCAAATTTCCCCTAACCTTTCTTCTCATCCTCCCTCCTTTACTTCCACATTGTACTTTCAAACCCCATAAATTACCCAAAAATAAGTGTGATAGGAGTAGGTTGATGAATAAACAGTGCCTCTTTAATATATCTCCAGCATTAATAATCAAAAATAAAATAAAACATTAGGATTGACTTTAGAAGTAGCGTCTGGGTACCATTGAGCACTTCCCTCTGGGCTGATATAGGGACAAGGGCCAAGATTACTTAATTACTTAGGAGGTGCAGGCCCAAGAACAGGAGCCTCATTATTGAGAACCATATCCTCAAGAGCATTTTTGGTGGATAAATGGCTTCAGTATTGCCTTAGAACCTCACCCTCCGGCATCGAGTTATGAGCAGCAAGTTTGCTATTGACTGAATGGATGCAATGCTGATATTTGGACTTTCGTTTTCCCAGCAGCCCCTGGACATTTATTCACCATGACTCTCATCCCTTATCTTTTTTCACTCATATTGGTTTCTCATGGGAAATGTACTATGGGAAGACAAATCACAGTGACTTTCTTGGCCAGATCATTTAATTAGCTATATATGCATTATCACCCCTCCATATTGCACCTATCTCAAGTTTGCTGATTGCATATAGTGTATCCTCTTTCGCAGCTTGTAATTCTTCATAACAGTCAAACGCTAGGAGTCAGTAGCTATGCTTGATGTCCATCTTTCCTATATGACAATTCTCACCTCCCTGTTTACTTTGGCCTCGTTCATACGGAAAGCTAAAGTTCTACTCCCTACATCCCAATAGAAGAGTCACACTTTGACTAGACACAAAGATTAAGAAACGGGTTGAAAAAGGAAAGTAGGGGTAGTGTGGTCTCTAACCAAAAAGGGAAGTGTAACTCGCGTGGGGTGGCCAAAAAAGGAAAATGTAACTCAACCACTGGGATGGAGGGAGTATTAAAATTGAAGGCTTACGCGTTGCCTTTGATCTTAATCAGCTGAAATGCCAATGATTTGAGTGTCAATAATGCGATGTTATGTGTGTTGTGTTGCGAGGAGAGGGGAGGGGAGTCTCACAGGACCTATTCCTTCCCTGTCCATTGGTGGCATGGCATCTGTTAGTGGCAGTTTGGATTATTTGAGTTTCTTTGCTGTCCATAGACAAAGAATGCCACATTTAGCAAGGATAATGCACTTTAGTGTAATGTCTTCAGTGATTGGTCACTTTTCATGTCATCTCTAAGGGATTTAGAAATGGGCAATTAAGAAGGGGTGTCTGTAAATATGGTGAGCAGACTGAAGCAAAGTTCAAAATTGATTTCGGTCATTTTTCCCTTTCTAATTCTTATAGTTGAATGTAAGCTCTTTCCTAATGTATATCTTTTCCTCATGCTTTTTCATTCTACCTACAACATTGAACAAATTTTCTTTTTCTAAAAACAGGCATGTCATTCACATGACGTAACTTGTTTGCCCGCGCTTCCCAGGTCCCTAAAAGTTTGGATACTGCAATTCTTTACACACAACTATGATCTGTGCTCTTCATTCCCCTTTTCTCAGATGAATGTAAAGATAAAGTCATAAAACCTACTTCAATATCACAATCAGCTGATATTTTCCATCCATTCAAATAGAAATAAGATGGCTAAGATTCAGGAGCCTAACTTTCAGATTAAAGAGAATACAGCTAAACATACAACAAGTCCAGCCCCTAATCTATTGGGAGCACTGAGATTCTAACCTAAATCATAAGCCGAGTATTCCCTAAAACAACCAAATAACTGAGGTAAGTGTAAATAAGGTGAATGGGTCTCAAGTTCAAGGCTTCATACGATTCCAGATCCACCCATTACTGTGTTGACACAGTACTACTTCCTAATATCTTTCTATAAAGGTTTCAGAGAGGGTACTTCCCATCATTTACGTCTAATGGAGATCAGCTCAGAAGGGCGCCACATGCATGAGATTCAAATCTGCAGATAACATAAGCAACTAAAGCGCATACGCCACAATACCTTATACTAGTGATTGCCTACATTGAGCCACATGGAAAGAGCGTAATCAAGATGGGGAACTTATCATCCGATCTCTATATACCCCAAGAAAAGGCACAAAATATGTAGTTGAGAAATCCCCTAGTTCATTGCATAAATTCCGTTTACCAGCATTTAAAACTGGAACAATCAAATTAAAACCATGAAGTTAATGTTGATGTTCCAAGACAACAAATCATAGTGGTAATGACCATTTCCTATATCACATAAGTAAATGCTGCACAAATAAAAGCATAATTCATTGAATTTCTGCATTGCAATAACTAAAGAGCGTTGAAATAATTATCTTACCAATGGCTTTGGCGTTGGTGGGGTCATGGGTATTAACTGCCTCGACTGCTTAATAGCCAGCTCCTCAAGCCTTTGCGTCTTATCAGGTAGCTGCCAATGTTAAACATATAAGCTCCCTTTTCCCAGTAGTATTATTGTAAGTATGCTAAGAGGAGACGAATGCCAGTTACCTGAGGAATGGTGCGAGCATGTACTGGAGTCTGTGACAATGCCTCAGCCATGTTAAGACCAACTATAGTACTCGACGATGTGGATGCTGGAGCAGCAACACTTGCATGATGAACAGCTGTGGCCCCGACACTACTGCTAACTATTGCAGGTACCTCAGCCAGAGCAGAGGTCCAACCCTCAAGACCAATGCCAGTAGGCAAGCTCTGAACAACCGTACTTAAACCAGGAGATGAAACTCGTCCTATAGCAGGAACTCCTTGCTTCTCATCAGTTCCGAGTGAAGGAAAATCCTTTTCGAATACAGCCTTACCCATTACATTGCTGACATTGGAAGCAGAGAGCACATTGTTGCTACCACTATGGTTGAAGTTACCAACATAGTTCGATTCAACTTCTCCTCGAGAAAATGATTCGTACGGTTTCCTGGATACCATCGACTGTGAACGCCTCAAAGTATTTTTTTCAACCCGACTAAGTAAGATGTTTGCCAAAGGGTCAGAACAGTCGGAATCCCAAAGGTCCCTGCCAACTGCCCTTTCTTTCTCTTTGTTACGGTTTTTGTCACGGTGACTTCGAGTAAAACTACTGTAAGGATGCTTGCTAGAACCATTACTGCCAGAACTACGCCTACCATTTGCGGAATTGCTTCGATCCAGAAACGCAGCAAGTGGGTTATCTTTGTCGATGGTGCTTCTAGAAGACCGATTTCTCAAAGAAAGCGCATCTAAACAATAAGAAACACCAGGTAACATTCAAGTTAAACACGGAAGAGGGAGAAAAGCAAGATTCACGGAAAAATGTCGCAACAAATTGACAAAAATAAGCAAACAAATTTTAACAACCTGAATGTGAAGAAGATGATATGATTCCACCAGTACATCTCAACCATTCTGGGATCAATGCAGGTTCACTTCTTTCCATCAGTACTAACCATTATCAGATTTTCATTCCCCAAACTCTCAACACAACTCCTCCGCTTCTTCTCAAATCCACCATCATTAAAAATCTAAAATTCTCAACATTTCTACTTGAACAAATCACCAACATTTACATGGTCCAATAACAAGTGCAAAATATGCAATAGCAAGTATTATTACTTTAATGCCAATACATCAATGGCAAAAACAAAAACTAAAAGCGCGACCCAGACTCTACACCTCCATCTTTGAGTGAAAGATGGATTAGCAGACGAGCAATTGAATTCTCAGATGACCCTCATTCGTCTAAAAACTGAAATTCAGCCCGATAAAACCTCTTCGGTAACAATGCCAGAACGTTTCCAAATCAATCACATCAAGCACAAAAAGCCGACGAAATTATCAGACACCGTTGAGAATACAATCACCCTAAAAGACCTAGGAACAGAAATTCTATCTAATTACGTCTATCTAACCAAAGCAGTTAATAGGATCCACGAAACCCTAACCGTTTTCTGATAACCGCCACCACTGGGAAAAAGAAAATAATCAATATCTATTTTGTGCGTTTTATGTTGTCAATGCGACTAGCTGACCGGGAGAGAAGACGGCGAAGACGACGGCAACCGCGACGGCGAGTGAGATAGGGGCAGAGTTCTAGTAGTTAGGGCAGAAGGATATAAAAGGGGGGAGAAAGAGAGATGAAATGTGGGAGCGAGAAGGGAAACGTATGAAGAAGAGACTCTTGTCAAGAAATGAAAATTTATATGGGTTTTGTTGCAATTTATTTATAGAAGTTTTTATGTTTCATTTTCTTTTGTTGGTCGCCCAAATTAAGCCTACAACCAACCAACTTCTCCTCTTCAAATATTTATTAGGGCTCGTATAGGGTAGGGTACGGTACAGTACGGTAGGATCATACGAAATTTTTGATATATGTGATGGCCCTAGATTGATACGATTCACTCAAAGTGAATATATGATATTTTTGTGAAGTTTATTTTACTGAAAATAAAAATTATTATGTCACTTTTAAGTATCATCGTTTATTGGAAATCATTACATATGCATATTATCTGGTGATTCGAAACCACCAAATAATTTTCCAGTATGAGCATGACATGAATGGCCCATCTTCTAATTATGCTTTCTATTTTACCATATTGAGTTAAATAATGAACAAAGGAAATTCTAATTTTTAGTATGGATAATTATATAATGTACAAAAATTATAGGTATTGTGTTCTTCTACACATCTATAATGAATATAACTCCTTTTTTAGTGTTGGTGGTTGGTACATTACATCCTCATTTTCATGTGACATCTTGTTTAGAAATAATATCTATAACATCACCTCTGAATAAAAATAAAGATAGGTTAGAAAAGGAAAAATGCATGTATGCAATTTCTTGGTAGAACAGGATACGTACACCTACTCATTATTTGAGGTTGCAACCTAATCATCTCTAATGTGAATTATTCAAGAATCAAGGATATTAACATTAAGAGACCAAAGTTTGTAGTATTGAAATGGTGAGAGGGAGGTTTGGAGGATAATAAACGCTGACAAGGGAAGTGAGCTTCTGTAAATAGATAATAAGGGGTGATTTAATGGTAAGATATCTCTCTTATTTCAAATAAGTCACGAATTCGAGTTATACGTACTTAAATTTCCTGCTATTCTTTATCTTCTTAGCCTCCCTAGAACTTATGGCTTGACCTCATGTAGCGTCCCAAAATCGAGCTCAATATGCCTACTGTTTAAAAGCATTATTAATAAATAAATATAAAATATTCCAAATACTCCTATATTAAAATTCAAGCATAATATTGAAAAGATAAAACTTCAACTTTGAATTCGTACAAAACGTAATAACTATTTACTTAAATCATTTTGAAAATGATGTATTATTTAATTTAAAAGTTGAATATAAAGTATTTCAAACAAATGTGAAATATTATCGATTTGATCTAAATTTTATTTCTTATTTAAACTTTGTATAAAAACTCTATTTTAATAACATGTTAAAGTCTAATATTTTATCTCTTAGTCGATTAAAAATAAATGAAATAATTTCAAAATCATTGCAAAATTACTTGCAATCCTATTTCCGAGTCGATACGGGTTTCAATGTCACAATAGTTGTAAGGTGTTTTAAAATGAATTTGATATCTCAATTTAATTTTGATTGATGCATGGTAACACAGGGTGGATACGGCTCGCACCACTTGAGGCCAGTTCATGGTCGAGTCAGTTTAGTCATAAGCTGTCCGAATTTAGACATAGCCTAGTATGACAACCTGTGGGACTCGTAGACTCGCAGACCAAGCTAATCTGCTCGAGTTTTCAGCAGAGAATAAGCCTGGCCTCTTTCGACCTCTGAAATTGAGCATCTTTGAGCACTTTCACACAAGGAAAAAGGAGCAGCTAGCGAAGAAGAATTAAAGGTACACAAAAACCATCATAAAAAGAACCTATATTGGTACGCGTTAAGAAAATATTATTTGATTTCTTGCTCGTTACAAGTACGCGTTAACAAAGTCAAAGTTTTGTTATCTTAACACAAAGAATTTGATTATATTTGATTTCTTGCGGTTCCCTTTCTAATATGCATTAGTAACAACAAAGCAGGGAATTTCGGTGCAACCTCTAGAATCCTCTCAAGCCTTTATACTTGTGTAAATCCTACATTGTCTGTCTCTCCATCTCCACGTTGAAACTATACTCAGGTACTGCTTCGATTTCCACATCAGGCTGATGGAAATTGAAAAAAGACGTTACAATTAAGAAAAAATATCAGGAAGAAAAATTAAGAGTTAAGCATGCAAACAAAAGACAATATCATAAGGATGTTACCTGCCACAGTTGTAATAGACGCCACAATAAAAAATCAATCATCATTACTAAGCAGAAAAGCTTGCCCGCCCAAGAACCACATGTCAGGTACCTAGAGCAAATTAATATGCCAAGGAAGCTTAAAATTAATGTACGAACGAACCATCTGAACAAAATTTATCTTTAAGCATAAAAGCATGTATTGCATCTCTTAACTCGTAATCAGAGAACTAAATGTTAGCAAGAGATTAGTAGCCCGTGATGGTTCTTTTTTCTTAGCAAATTAAACACCCAAGCTCTAAATTGCATATAGATTGCCATTGAGCACAGCAAATCCATGTTCGGAGTAACAAATACAGTGATTATTACAATTGTAGTTTACAGTGCCATGCAAAATAAACACAGCATATGCATTTCTTATGCACCTATCACTCAGTTCGACAAAAAAGAAGACCAAATCCACAGGCATACCTTAAGAGTCGTTCTAAAAGATTCTGATTGGGACATCTTAAGGCACGGTCATATACAATCTCCGTTCTTTTGGCAACATCATGCCAGCTGTACAGCTTTTTCATCTGCAGAAAATAAGAGAGAAATATCAACAGAACAGAGCAGTGTCTATACAGAGGAGTGAATGTATTTCGGAAAAAACACTTACACGGAGGTGCATAGCTTGTGGATCAATCAGTGGAAGTATACATAATGCCTTTTTGATTGCTTGAACCATGTCATCAGGATCTGGCTTTGCAAGAACAATCATATCATCAGGTAGAACCTAACAACAAAATGAGAACGCAATAAGAAAGCAGAAAAGATGAAACAGAATAATTACCAAATGTACTTAGTTAAACACATCAGCTAGAAGTCACTACCTCTCAACATTTTTGGCTACTTCAAATTTAAATCAGCTTTAATAAATCATTTTCTTAATATAACCCAAACCATTCCAAGTAATCCTTCGAGGGCACAAATAATATTTAATTATATTGAAGGGTTATAAGCGACGACTATAACAATACGAAAGAATATAAATGCACTTATTTATTTTTTTAATTGAAGAAGAATAATTAGAAGAGAAACGAGAACGATATAGTGAAGGCGGATAAGATGTGCACTGAGAGCCCAAAAGGCCCAAAAAAAAGGGAAAAAGCTGAAAAGAACTAAAAGGAAAAAAAGATAAATTCTAGCTAATAGTAGCTTCTAGATCCCTAGCCAAATATGCTAAAGACAAACCCTGAAAAGCCCCAAACTCCTCGCCCAAAGTGAAGCCTAATAGGTTATCTTTCCCCACAAAAGGGAAAACGACAACGCCTTACCTTTATATATCCGAGAATTCCTCTCCCCAAATGTTCCACAACGGACTTAACGCAACCCCATATAACCGAAGCATCCTTACCACGACCAAAACCCACATGCCAAATCGAGCACACTTCCTAAATTGTTTGAGGAATTCCCCCTCCCCTCAATTTGCAAACAGCAATGCACGAACAGGTGCTCGTGAGACTCGCTACTGGCCATGCAAAAAACACACATAAGAGGATAAAGCTTTATTAGGACGTCTACGTTGCCTCCAATCATCTTGTTATAGAATAAGAGTGTTTACCTAATAAGAGCATGGTGGAGGGTGCTAAGTGTAATATTTTATAGTATATTTATATATAAATCCCTAGCCTAACCTGTTTGGGTTAGGGTGTCTACAACTTTTTCCATCACATCTCTCTCTTCTCTTCCGTCGATCTCATGGTAATCAGAGCATCGCTCCAAACATTGCTTTGCTGATATAATCTTTATTTCTTCCCTCTTTTCTTTTCTTGTCTTTCTTTTTCGTTTCTTTTTGCTTCCTTTGGGACGCTTCATTGTTTAGAAGCGGACTGAGTCTGTTTATTTGTATTTGAGTCGACCAAGAGTGTCGAATGATTCTTAGAGTCGCCCAAGGGTGCGCGGCGGTGATTGAAGGCCTGATTTGGAGTATTGCATATTGTGCGGGATTGTATTGCGAAGGGCATAGTGACATGGTTCACAAGTTAATCCCATCTTGATCTACAGTATCTGATTCGGTGCTTAGTTTTTCACTTTGAACAATTTTTTCTGCGGCGTTTGTTTGATCTTCACTATTTTTTCGAGACAATTTTGTCAAAAGTGCACTGTTAGGACTTAGGAATTAGGATTATTAGTGTTTCTGCTATGTCGTCTACCGATGATATAGAGGCTGTTTCTGCAGTTATTTCCACCTCAAACCAACTTAAAGATTAGAAGCTGGACGGACATAAGTATCTAAAGTGGCGAAAAGCGGTGCTTAAAAGTATCGCTGGGCTCGGTAAGGGTGATCACCTTTACAACTAAAACGGGTACTGATACTAAGGCAATGGATTCAAGATGATGCATTTCTATATGGCCAGATGTTAAATTCTATGATTGATAGTTGTTGCTAAGGAACTTCGGGAGTACTGAATCGTCTACATGACTTGTTCGATGATGTGTTTCATCAGAATCAGGAGGATCAGATTGAAACTCAATACTTTGCAGATTATAAGAGGTTGTCACAGGAGTGAGCACTTTACTTCCTATTAGTGTGAATGTTCAGCAGATGCAGGCACAACGTGAACAGCTTCTTATGGGTTTTTACAGAGTTTGACGCGACTCGTTTACAGATTCATCTGATAAGGATGTCGGTTCCCTTTCGGATGTTTTTTCTCGTGTTTTGCGTGCTTCTCTTAACCCCACCCAGGAGTGTGGCGGTACTAGTGAATCATCAGCACTTGTGACTCATCATGTACGAGGGTAGAGGTTATGACGGTGGTGGTCGTGGTGGCCGTAGAGGTGGTAGAGGGGTCGCGATGGAGGTTGCAGTGGTCATGGTGATGATACTCAAGGTCGCGGGGAAATCAGGATATAAAAGGGGGTTATTGTTGTGGTGACCTTGGGCATGTATGGCACAACTCTTGGAAACGGCATAAAATCTCTTCGATTTGTTGTTGTTGCTTCCAATCTTGATCTTGTTGCTCAGTCATTTCAGCCTGCCGACGGGAAGATGATTATGATGTCTGATGAGGAGTACGCTCGCTAAACACAGTTTCGGCTCTCTTAGCCGTCATCTTCCTCTTTCACTGCTACTCTGGTTCACACAGGTAAACCAACTGCATGTCTCTCTTCCTCTAGTCACAAATGGGTAATTGATTCCGGTGCAACCCATCATATGACCGATGATACAGGGACCCTATCCTCATTGACCCCTTCTACATTGCCTAGTGCTACTTTAGTTGATGGCTCTCTTGCTCCAGTTAAGGGTACTGGTATTGTCTCTCCCCATCTCTGGCTTTGTCATCTGTTCTTTATCTTCCTGATTCATTCAATTTGTTATCCATCACTAAGCTCACACATGAATATAATTGGTGTGTCTAATTCTATCCCAACTCTTGTGTTCAGAATCTTTCGACGAAGAGGATTATTGGTAGAGGCTATGAGTCCGAAGGACGTTACTTTCTGGAAGTTGTTCCTCCATCGGTTGCATTGTTCAAGTTTTATTTCTATTATTCCTTGCTGGCTACATTGCCGCTTGCGTCAACCACCTCTCCCAAGTCTGAAGAAGTTTTGTCCTAGTTTAGGATTTTTGTCTACATTAGATTGTGAAGTGTGTCGGCATGCTAAGCATCAACATGTTTCATTTAAAGGGTCAATAAAAGGGCGAATGCCCCATTTGAGTTGGTACATTCTAATGTTCGGGGCCCAAGTCCAATTCTCTCGTATAACTTAGCTTTACTTGATGAAAAATCATTACAATTATTCTCTCTTTTGTGCTTTTTGTGCCTTCGGTTAAAACCCATTTTGGTTTGTCTACAAAGAATCTACTCACTGACAAAGCAAAAGAATATTTCTCCGCTCCTTACTCCTCATTCATGCAAGAACATGGCATGATACATGAATCCTCTTGTTTAGATACACCTCGTGGGGTTGCAGAAAGAAAAAGTTGCCACTTAATGGAGACTGGTAGTGCTCTTGGCTTCCAAATGCGGGGGCCCAAGCAGATCGGTCTGCTGGAGTGTTGACGGCATGTCATCTTCTTAATCAAATGCCCTCCTCAATTCTTCAGGGGAAGATTCCGTACAGTACTTTATTTCCTTCCAAGTCATTGTTCTCGGTGCCTCTGAAAACATTTGGATGTGTATGTTTGCTCATGATCATCGTCCTCATATAACAGAACTAAATCCTAAAGCCTTGTCGTTTTTTCTTAGACTATTCTCGTTCTCAAAGGGCGTACCGGTGTTTTTCCCTGGGCTTGAATCGCTATTTGGTCTCACTGGATGCCACATTCTTCGAGTCCCAGCCTTTCTATCCAACGTCGTCATTTAAATCATCAATCTAGGCTTCGATGACTTTTTTGTTTATCATATTGTTCATTCAGAAGTCGAAAATTATTACTTTCGCTTTTGTGGGAGAAGAGTCTTCTCTTTGGGCTAGGAGTTTTGGCGCCTTCCGGGGGCTTGTCTTTGGGAGATTTGTCTAGAAATTGGAGAGCTGCTATACAGTAATTTGTGCGCTTTCGTCTTTATTGTTTTTTTGTCCTATTCACGAATTACTCTTGATGTCCATGTGATGAACTCAATTCTACACCTCCCAATCAAGTCTCTACTGAGCCAGTCCCCTCATATGCAGATCCAAGCAACAGTGCATCTCTGCCATCACCTTTAGAGATTCAGATTGCTCTTCGAAAAGGTACTCGTAGTTGTACTCAACATTCCATTTCTAATTTTGTTAGTTATTATAGTTTATCTACTTCTACGTGTTCTTTCATTGGTTCACCTGAGTCTTATCCCATTTCTAAGTCTGTGTCTGATGCAGTGGCTCATCCTGGTTGGAGCAAAGATATGGCAGAGATGCGTGCTCTTGAGTGCAATCAGACTTGGGACTTCATCTCTTTGCCTGATGGTAAGTCCATAAGTGTAAGTGGGTATATACTGTTAAGGTAAATCCAGATGGTTCTCTAGCTCGTCTTAAAGCACGTTTGGTTTCTAAGAGTTCTGCACAGCGATAAGGTGTGGATTGTTTTGACACATTCTCACCAGTTTCTGAGTTGGGGTCTGTGAGGTTACTTAGTTCTCTTGCTGCATCTAACCACTGGCCTCTCCACCAACTAGATGTGAAGAATGCCTTTCTTCACAGTGATTTGCAAGAAGAAGTTTATGTGGAGTAACCTCCTGGATTTGTTGCCCAAGGGGAGTTTGGGAAGGTCTTTAAACTGAAGAAGTTGCTATATGGCCTAAAACAATCGCCTCGAGCCTTGGTTGGAAGACTTAAAGAGATGGTGGCGGAGTTTGGCCTCATTAGATGCAGGAGTGATCATTTCTTTCGGTGTTCTACCGTCAATCAAGTGTCGGATGTATTCTTTTAGTGATTTATGTTGATGATATGGTCATTATCTGTGAAGATAGCACATGTATTTTTGCACTAAAATCCATCCTTCAAGAGAGATTTCAAACAAAGAACTTGGGGAACTTGAAGTATTTCTTGGGAATTGAAGTAACTCAATCGAAAAAGGGCATTGTTCTCTCTCAAAGAAAATTCATGCTTGATATGCTTAGTGGAACAGGGGTGTTAGGGGCAAGACTGGTCGAGAACCCCTACGGATCCCTAATGCAAAGCTTAGAGCCGACGAT